>CM040127.1:313596308-313896958 GCA_022559845.1 Amorphophallus konjac
TGCGCTCCTGGGGCAGAGTGTGATCCCGTGCAGAGGCGCACGATGAAGAGTTCTGACTCCACACTCTAACATAGCTGTATTTCTTTTTATGTTTCATGGTTCATGTGTATGTTAAAGGTAAAGATTTTGAGTTTTTAACATGACAAGAAACTTATACCCTCACTATTTAGAAAGCCTTCAACAAGGCCATTGTGATCGGATGCTAACCTGAACTCTGATGCCTCAGTTAACTTTTGTATAGCAAATTATTAAAGTATGTTTCAGGCAGACGGGAAATGCTGGCGGAGAATGGCGGTGCTGCCAGTGTTGTAGAGGATGTCGGCATCGCCTCCTCCCTGATGATGGGGATTCAGGGTTGACGTTTGGAGAAAGGGTAATTTGGTGTTCTTGATTTGGGAGTTTTTAACTCACTCACTTCAGTGCATCTGGTGGAAGTTTTAGTTAGATTTCCAATGTGACAATCTTACTTGTTGAAAGGCACCTTTGTTTTGGAGTACTTGTTGGGTATTTGGTACTTCCTCTGCAAGATTATTTTTTTAAGGATTATTGTCTTTTTATCTATCCACTCTTCTCTATTTAGTTTTTAAGGATTGTTTTTTTAGGGATTATTGTTCCTGCTTAGTACAATCCTTGATTCTTGGGAAGGCGGTGATCCCCCACAGAAGAGGTTCCTTGTGGTGGAGTCTCAGGAGGTAAATGACATAAGACACATGCATGATAAGTGCAAGTCGTATATACACTTTGCATTTGGCTTGGATCTTCGTGATCAATGTAGTCCTGCTTAAATATTGATAGAATATTATCAAGTACAATGATGCCACCCGGACCGGAATCTTTTGCTTGACGGATGTCAAGCTAACTAAAACAAGCCAAAGCTCCCTAATCAGAGAAAAACTCAGCCAGTTGTGTATATGTCTGGACCACATGATGTGCTCTTGTTGGGGGATCAGAGCACCTCCTTTTCCTCTTTCTTTCGTTCCCTTTTCTTCTCTTCTCCTCCGGACCTAACGATCATTGCATGCCAATCTTGGTTTTTGCAATAATTTGTGAAAGTGAGGTGCAAGTGAGATTGTCCTAACGTTTCTGTTCTTTCCCTTCTTCCATTCTCTGACTAAATATAAACTCTTCTTTTACTGTTTTTTTGCAACTACCTTCTAGAGTAATTCCTCCGTTTGCTGATAGATGTGTTTGAATGTCTGCGTGAAATTTCAATCAAGCATGTTAGAGAAATGGATGTGATTGACAGCATTGCTCAAAAGTCCATATTGGCCCTTCTACGCATAAAGCTAGGCTCTGTGGGGGTGTTTAAGTTTGAGAAATGGATGGGTTCACACTTTTGGTAGAACGATGAGGCGGATGATATAGTTCCCCCCAAAATTGTTTAGCATATGGAGGGGTCCATTGTTTGTGTAGCCTTCTAAAATTCACTTTCCGCCTTATATTTACATAGAAGACAGTCGAATAGAAGGCAGAATATAATTCGCCCTCTTTCCGCCGTCTAATAGAATAGATGACGAATTTTGACACTTTAAAAGGCAGAATAATTTTGCCTTATATTACTATTTTTCTACTAGTGGTACTTTCTCAAATACCAAGACTCATTATTTCTCCTTGCATCTAAGGTAAGAAAAATGGGAGAATATGGATGTTACTCTCTTGCGCCATGTGTGGCGCACTAGGTCGGGGGGGGGGGGGGTTCAGTCCTCCTCCCCAAAGTCCTCCCTGTGGGTGGAGGCAGGCGGCTAAGTATTTACTCGTGGACTTGAATGCCGGCCAGCCCGGCTAGGACTGCATGCAGAAACGAGCGGCAGCCGGGGGCGCATGTGAATCTGACATGCTGCATGTACCAACAGTCGGTGGCTCCAACCCACAGCGATCGATCTCCGACCACACATAGCATGACATTTAGGTGCGTACAAATTGTCTCCATCGTTGGATCCCCGATAATATGGGAGCAACGCTGCTGGGGTCCCTCTGAAAGGAGAGCCTCCACATGGTGAGGATGGGTTGTGGGGGTGGGGGGGAGTGCGGGTGTCTCATACCACCACGTCCTCGAGTTCAGCTATTACACAAAATCTGAGTGAAATTTAGGAGGGGTTGTCAAATACCCATGAAACAAATCATGTAGTCCGAGAGGACAGATTGAGAAGTGGGTTTCATTTTAACATGGCCATGTCTTTTTTTAAAAAATAAATTTATTCAAGAAAATGAAGAGATATGATTCAGAGGGAGATATCCCACCTTATCCGTAGAGAGTACAAAGAAAACAATGTTAACCTCACAAAAAAAAACCTAAATCACCGGTATCGTTGAGACTTTCCAACCTTAAAGTCATGAGTCTTTGTTCCTGTATCTTTAAGGCGGGTATATTTATCTACAGATTTCATCCATCTCTTTCCTATCAGTGTCATCACTAATTGACTGTTGAATAAGTGTCATTGAGACATTCTCAGACTATTTATCTTCAAATCCCGAGAAAAGATGATGATCCATGGACTCAAACTGTAAGTAGTCTGGATAGCATGGCCATGTCCTTTTGCCTAGTATAGACTCATGTGGGTGTAGGGCCCCAAAGATCGACCTGCCTAGATCTTCTTGCGTACTTATGTTCCTTGTTCCTAACTAGCTTTCCTCTTTCATGGCACCTATTATTTTAATCATTAGCAAAAGATAAGGTTGCCATTTGCCCAGGAAAGTTTCATTAGAGACAGCAAGGATCAAATTAGTAAGGCTTTGCTTTAGTTGGTGCCCCGGGAATTGAAACATCAAGTGATGGGCTCTGTTCTAAGCACAAAGTCACACAGTGAAAGTCTATCCCTTCTGCATGTGGTTACTCTCAGATTCTCTTGTAAGGCATTACAAATGAGACTCAAATGTCGGTTTCTTCTAAAGATAAGAATCAAAAAAAAAAACATTGTGCCCATGAACAGCGTAAGATGCTATCTTTGGAAAATCACCTTCCTTTCTTTATCCATGTGATGAAAAAGGAGAATTGATTAGATGATCGAGTGAAGTTCACAAAAATTCAGTAATCAAATCTGTTTATTTTTTTTTTGGTCAAGGGGAACGACACTCGGGAATGGGAGTGAGGAGCAAGAAGGGGAGACAAGGAAGGGGGAGGAGAGGGGGAGAGAAATAAATTATCTGAATCAAACGGGATGTCCGAATGTTGTTCCTCTCCATCCCAATGTCTGTCGAAGTCGTTACCACCTGTGCACATCACATCCATGTGAAATAATATCACTCCAAATGACTCACTTCCACTAAGACGACCAACACTCGAATGATCGAAACTCCCTCGTAAAGAGACCCCAAGATCAAACATGGGACCCCTCCCATATTTGTTGGTAGGGATTTCATATCGATCATAAGATTTGATCCTTGATACTAAACTTTCTGCGAGTGATATATATATATATAAACTTTCTGCGAGTGATATATATATATATATATATATATATATATATATATATATGTTTAATAGAGTAAGTTCTGATCTTTTATCAAGACCAACGAGTGAACCTAAAAATCGAGCTGATCTAGCCTGATCCCATGCAAAAGCCACCTCTCCTAGGGGCCCAAGCAATTGGTGGCCAATCACCACATGGCGTCGCACTGAGATCGATCCCTGGCCTTTTATTTAGAGCCCATGTGGATTGATGTCTCAATAGTCTTTGTCAGGGAGCGATCACAGAGAGCTTTGCTTCCCTGTGCAAACTGAGTGGAGGCTAGAGCTTCAATTTCAGCGTCTCCACATCATGGGCAATGTGTCCCCCCCCACTGGCTGCCGCGTGACACAGATTAGGATCCACTGTGGGTGTCTGCTTCGGATCAGGTGGTTGACAGTGCTAATTAACAAGCCTCCACTCAAAAAATATGTGTCCAAGAAGTACATTTCGTAAAGAGCATCACCCACTATGCATTTTGCTTCTATTGATTTATTGGTCTCAGTCAGTACTGGGGTAGGTATCATTATTGGATGAGGGATCCAAACATATAATTATATGAGCTGATGATCAAAGATTGGATCAAGAGTCTGAAGTCTCAATACTTTGGGACATCTAACCAAAGTTGCATACAAACATATAAGTATAAGACTCACACACACACACACACTGTTCTTTAAGATCACCCCTGAGAAACTTAAAGAGAAATACTCGTACGTGCTGTCTTGTGAGAAGTGAGAACTAGATGAATGCATTGGGAGTCCACTTTAATTCAAGAGCAGTGCTGAGTTATGAAATCTTCCTAAATGCTCTCGCATCCAAATTAAGATGACCATTTTATCTCGTTTGACAGGTGAGATGAGGAATGTTAAAAGCTGGAGGGGTGGGAGGAAAGGAGAAGAGCAGGAAGAAGAAAGGGTGAGATAGATGGGTGACCACACTGCACTGCCCTGAAAGGACAACTGCATGTAGAGGGAGGAGGAACAACGTCACAAAGTAAACCCATCATCTCTTAATCGTGATTCCACGAGAGGGGGGGCCCAAATGGGTGGTCCACCGGAAGGACAACCGCGATTCCACGAGAGGCGGGACCTTTTTTTTTTTTTGAAAATCATGTTGACGCAAAGTCGCAAACTGATAGATCAGCTTTTGCACGTTTGGCCTCCCACACCATGTGGCGTGATCCCATTCGTATTCCTTCCACGTTTGGCAGAAAATTTCATTTCATCTTGACTACGTTTGCTAGATCACTAAGCATAAAAGTCAATTCCTATTATCGAATCAACCATTTGAATTGCAATTTGTGATGCATGCCTAAATCATCTCTGAATCCTTGGAATAGTTTTTATTCATCCTCAGTGCTGAACTATCTTGTTACGTTTGTTGTTGTACTTCTTATACTTGTGGTTTATTGATCTCTCAGTGCCATAAAGGTTTCTAAGTGGGATTATCTGGAAGTAGGAGGGTGGTGGAATTAGGTTGAGAGACTGTTCCAAGTGTGCTCAACATCTAATAATGCCTTCCAAACACCGATCTGTTTTGACAGGTTTGTCATTATCTTTCTTGGCCAGTCATTTGGTATTATGTCTCACCATCTGGCTAGCGTAATTGACAAATGGCTTGTACTGCTGCTGACTTGCTCAATCTATCTGCGAACCTTCTTTCTCTTAATGAGTGCACAAGTCTCTTTCCCCCGTAAATTTTTTATCTCAATATTTCAAGATCTTGTCGTCACTCTTGTTTTTAAGAATATGTTTGAAGAATACTAAACTGTGAATAAATAATTAATCACAGGCTTCCTTTTGAAGGTCGCCTTTGGATTCATGTTGCTTCAAAGGTTCTGGAGCCTGACACAATTAAGGCAATGGACTTTCAACACAATTCTATGGATATCTGTTGAATTGGTTTTGGTTCCGGTCAGTAAGTCTCTGTTTCAATTTCGTGCATTTTCAGCTATTTTGAGTTGTGTAATCTTATTGGGTGGGAGATGTATTGAAATTTATTTGCTGTATGTTTGTATGCTGAACCCAATTATGTTTTGGCGTATGACTTACAATGTTTCATGCCTCCTAAGTAGTGAAGACTTTAACTACTTCACCACTTAGGAGGCATGAAAAATTATAAGTCATACGCCATAACATAATTGGGTTCAGTATACAAACATACAGCAAATAAATTTCATTACATCTCCCACCCAATAAGATTACACAACTCAATGCACGAAATTGAAACAGAGACTTACTGACCGGAACCAAAACCAATTCAACAGATATCCATAGAATTGTGTTGAAAGTCCATTGCCTTAATTGTGTCAGGCTCCAGAACCTTTGAAGCAACATGAATCCAAAGGCAACCTTCAAAAGGAAGCCTGTGATTAATTATTTATTCACAGTTTAGAATTCTTCAAACATATTCCTAGAAATAAGAGTGACATCAAGATCTTGAAATATTGAGATAAAAAATTTACGGGGGAAAGAGGCTTGTGCACTCATTAAGAGAAGGTTCTCGGATAGATTGAGCAAGTCAGCAGCAGTTCACTGAGCCAGAACCCAATGATATAGATAACAAGAGTAAGGCTCACTCCACACCTGGGTGTGGTGCACGCCCGGGGTGTGCTGCACCTTTAATATTTTTTTTTTGAAGTGACTCCTAAGGTATCCTAACTTGGGGTGTAAGCCACGTCACCATTAGATTACTCAATAAAATAAATAATAATAAAAAAGAAACCAGATCAAATGAAGAGTGTTGTGGGCATTCTTTTAAAAATCGGTCCATTTTTTTTTTTTTGAGATAATCAGATGGTGACGTGACTTGCACCACAAGTTAGAGTACCTTGAGGGCCACTTGAATTTTTTTTTCAAAAAAATAATAAAAATTTAAAGACCCTACACACTCAAGGTGTGCATCAAGTTAAACTCAGATAACAAATACCAACCTCATATTGGCCTAGATATAGCTTCAAGTACTAGCCATTTGTCAATTACACAAGCCAGATGGTGAGACATAATACCAACTAGCTGGCCAAGAAAGATAATGACAAAACTGTCAAAACAGATCTGTGTAATTGGAAGGCATTATTCATCTGGGGAGTTCAAAGGTTAAAAGGTCTACTTTGGTTTTTCCTTTTTTCCAGATAATCCCACTTAGAAACCTTTATGGCTCTGAGGGATCAATAAACCACAAGTATAAAGTACAACGACAAACGTAACAAGATAGTTCAGCACTGAAGAAGAATAAAAACTATTCCAAGGATTCAGAGAAGATTTAGCATGCATCACAAACTGCAATTCAAATGGTTGATTCGATAATAGGAACGGACTTTTATGCTCTGTAATCTAGCAAACGTACGTAGTCAAGATGAAATCAATTTTTCTGCCTACATCTTGGAACTACAAAGAGCAGTGCCACAACCTAATTGAACATAGAGATAACTAGCCCTGTCAACGGATCGGATCCTGTACGATCCGAATCCGATAACTTAAAATCTGAATTCAATCCGAATCCAAAATATAAAAAAAATTCGGATTCGGATCTGATCCAAATCCGAATTTCAATTTTTGGATTCGGATCTAACCGAAATCCCTGTGTAGAATTTTTTTTACATTGAATGCCCAGAGAGATCTGAATACTTTTCGGATCCACACATTAAATACGCATTATGTATACATTTTTTTACATGTAATGACATAGAGATACAAATTTACACACACACACACACACACACACACACACACACACACACACACACACACACACACACACACACACACACACACACACACACACATATATATATATATATAAGATCTATTTTTTTTTACATTGAATGCGCAGAGAGATCTGAATACAGGAAGATCCATTTTCAGAACTTTTTCGGATCCACCAGTTAGCACATATTATGTATACAAGCTCCTCAACTCCTCTGTCAGAGACAAGCTCCTCAGTTCCTCTGTCATAGACAAGCCCCCATTTATCATACCTGAGAAAGTAATACCAGTAAGTCATATTCCAGTTTGGGAATAACAACAAAACCTAAAAACTTTTTGAACCATATTTGAAGCCATGATTAGTATTCTAGAAACCGAATAATTTGAAAGAGCCAACACATTTTTTAACTAGTAACCAACAAAATTTTCTGATAACAGATTTTAAAAGATTAAATAAGCAGTTCCCTTCAAACTGATATATACATATGCAAAAATCTGAAAAGGAAACAGGGTCTTATTGCTTAGATAAACAACTTTCTTGCATGTGCTGTGATATATCAGTATTGTAGACGGTTTGGATTTTCAGAAACTTTCCACTCTATTGCACTTTCATGGGGTCCCCATAGGCTTAATGTAAACGTTCAGAAGTAAGATAACCTATTCAATCCCATGTAAATAAGCTATTGGACCACATTATGAAAACACATAGGACCTTCTTTTAATCCAAATCATCACCATTATATCCAATCTGTAATAACAATAATATCAAATTCATACAAAAAGATCCTAGGCTTGGTCTCACTTTTCAGGAAACAGGGATCCTTGGGAATACCTGTGGCATTTTTGATGATTTTAGAGCAAACATGTTGATATTCTTTCAAGTTGACATAGATACAAGTTTTCTCTTTTTCCTTCAAGTGACCAAATCGTGATAAGATGAAAGGTAATTCAAATTGATTAACTGAAGTTTATACAGCATCAAAAGGTTTCCATATATGATGGAGTTTTCTCAAGAATCATCTACCCCCCAGCATCTAAAGGTTTCCTTATCTTTAAGAGTGCATATGTTTATCTTCCTCATAAAAAGTCAAAGAAATATTTTATGCAACAACAAGCTTTCAAATTTAAATGGCAAATTTTCCAATGCCTGAAACGAACCAATTTAAGCAGCAAGTCTCAACCAGAAGCATCAAAAAGCAGAGTCAAACATGATTCTCTGCACCACCTTCCAAAAACATGATTTTCTGCATGTGTTTAAAGAGAATGACTAGATTTCCAGAAAACAACAAACATATTGCACAATGTAAAAGGCGAAACATTGTCTTTTTTTTGGAAGGTGGTATAAACCACATTTCATTGAAGATAAACCTCCAACTGAAAAAGGTGATATATTGTCTTAGATACTTGCCACAAACCACGTGCCATAGAGGAATGGATATCATAATGGCATTGAAGCCTTCTGCTATAGTCTTGCAAATAATATTGAACAAGAACTCCACACTTACTTCAGATCAGATTACTTTCCTTTATCAAGCAAAATCAAGCAACTTAAAAACCTCTAGTGCCATAGGATTTTGAAAAGAATAACTAGATGGTTTTTATAATCAATCGCAGTATTTTTAATATAAATTATTGGATCGATAACTTGCTATTAGTGCCATTATAAATACACATAATGCCATATATATGAATAGTTCTGAAATAATAATTAATTGATCAAGTGCTATCGCAAGTGTTTCTTGTACAACTAATAACACTTATAGCGCGGTTCTCTCTATGATTTTTGTGTAGTCATTCAATAAATAAATATATGCATGGCACAAAAGTCATTTGTTTTTTACATTGGAGGATATCAATTCTTGAAACTGACAAAAGTCAAGTTGTGCCCCTGTATAACTTTTATGGCAGGCTTATAGTTGATGGACTGGTTTTCTTGTGGGTGATTACTCCTCCATACGTCTCATTATGCAGCCCAGAAACAAAAGTTCTTTGCTTTTGATGTCAAGTGCTTTCTTCTTCTTTAGCTATGACCAAGTCTTATGAGGTCACTGTATTGATATTGAATACTTTTGGTCTGCAGTTGGTCAGACACATGCAAAGTCAGTATGGAGATATAGGAGGAGATGTTCCTACAACACTAAAGAAAATATTCAGATATTGAACCGGGTTATCCCCGACAGATGACACACTTCTTATTTTTATATTTAATAATATATCCTTCTGCCAACACCAATATGATTGGTCACCAAAGTTAGTTTGGTCCTATTTGTTCATGCCTCTGTTATTATGAATGTTAAATTTCATTGGTTGCCTGTTAATCTAGATTATGCCATTGTGCAAGGACACATTATCTCTATTGTGAAACTTTTAGCTTTAATATGCTTATAGTTTCACTGATCCTAATGGTTTTGGTTCCCTTGTTCATCATATGGCTGAAACAAAACAAGAAAATATTGACTTTAAATATTTTCCTTTTTAGTTGTGCTCTTCTATACAGGATTTTGAGTTTTTTGTCAGTAGTCAATGATTTTGGTTCTCGTGTTCATCATATGGCTGAAGCAAAGCAAGATGTTTTACCTTTAGATATTTCCTTTTTTAGTTGCAATGTTCCGTATTACCTTTAGACTGCACATTCAGCCTTCTGATGGGATACACCTAAGTTTGGTTAAATGATTCATAAATGGCATTCCCATGCTTCAAAACTGTGAAGATGGCTTATGTAAAGAACCACAAGCGACTCATGTACAAAGAAGATGGCTCATGTAAAAAGAAGCAAATTTTCAAGCAATGCATGATAATGCAAATAGACACGTGCAGACATGAGATTATATGCAAAGGGAGTATGATGTCTTAGACTCATATGGGTAAAAAAGAACCTAAATGCAGTAATGACCCATGGTACCGGGCGGAGATAAGTCCTCACGTATGGTGAAAGCTTCCAGACATGCCTAACCTGTCCTTTTTCATGTCACCATTCTATATACCACGAGGTCATGCATGAATGTGCATAACAAATGCAGTGCATTTCAATGTGACAGACCAAAAATTTCCATGGATATCTTGTAGCATAGGAGAGCCATCAGACAGAGAATCTGCATAGAATGAATACTCAATGCCAACGTGACAGCAACACAAAAACTTCATGTGGGTCTACTGGCTTTGAACAATGGCTGAAAGGCCACCAACCGCTGCAATAATTTCAAAGTAGAGAAAACTGCCAATAGTACTCTAGTATACCCATTCAGGTTGATGGTATTAAAAAGTGAAGTCAGAGTTAGATTTCTTTATTAGAAATCAGGATATACAGTTAAGAAATGTATAACACAACCTGGGAGTTGAAGCTCTGAGAAGACATTGAGCTTCTTATACACCAAACTGGAGATGTTAAAGCCATTAAGCTTCTTATATACCAAACTGGAGATGTTAATGATAGGAAACATGAATGAAACAAGAGCTAATGGACATAGCAAGTCATCCAAATCAATGTTCATCCAACCTTTTCCTTCCAATCAATTAACAAAGATGGATGGGTTATAAATACAATGAGCACATACACGCATGTCAATGGGCTGTCACATTTTGCCTTGTGATCTGTCAATGAACTCTGAACTGTACTGAACTTTAAGCAGAACTCAAAGAGATTTGACATCATCAAAGACCACACTGCCATGTGGGGGGAGAGAAGGAAAATAAGTATCTTTATGGAAGAGAAGTAAAAGCTAGAAGGACAAGATATCTAGCAAATACTATTCGAACTATCCGAAGAAGCTGCAAAGCATAAACGACCATGTAATTGGGAAGGGGGAAATGGGAAAACAACCCATAATATTCAGATTTCAAACGAATATTATGTACATATATATATATATATAATATTATATATATATAATATACATACGCACATACATACAAGGTATATATATAATATATACATACGCACATATATATTAAGGCTCAGCCTGCAGATAGAAGTTGTTCATATGAATGCTTTCCCCAGATGTAGTTCCTTTAGGGCAAAGCTTGAAAAGAAAATAGCCCAACAATATATATATATATATACATTCTGCAAATTGAACAAGAGGGGACCAAAAAAGAACAACTTGGAGAACATCAACAGCTAGGGTAGGTGAAGGAAGCATACCAGAACTTCCTGGTGATGGAGATGTGGAAGACTTTGCTTGGAGCAAATCCAAGGATACCCCCGAGAAACCCAATCCCCAGAGAAGGCGTCGTACAAGTGAGATAGAAGGAGCAGCACCCAGGCATCAATCTCTGAAATCGGAAAAAAAATCTTTTCTTTTTCAGAAGGTTGGAAGGATCAAACCCTGCAAAGAGAACCCTAAAAAACAGATTTCTTTTTGGAGGGGGTTGTTGCGAATCTCTGGCAAGATCTAATTTTGGGACCATTTTTAGGACAAAAAACAACATACAAGAGTAGAAACCCCACCAGAAAATCAGAAGAACCGAAGAAAAAAGTGCCTCACAGAAGGTGAAGAATGGAAAACCCATCCGAGATCCCATGACTGACTCGAAACCCAGCGCAGAAACGGAGCCCTTCCCTGTCGCCCTTAACTTACCCTCGTTCTGCTTGCTTTCAGGAGCGATCAAACAAGATAAACCAAGCAGAAGGCCAAAAGAAGAGCCTAGCATGAGAGAGAGAGAGAGAGATGGGGATGGGATCAAACCCTAGAGGGAGGCCGCGATGCGCCGATGATGGAGATGGGGTTGGTGGCCGATCGTCACAGCGATGCAGAGACGGAGACAGGATCAAACTCTAGAGGGAGGCGCACCTAAAATAGAGGCCACTGGTGGCCGATCGCCACAGCGATGCGGAGACGGGGACGGGATCAAACCCTAGAGGGAGGCCGGGATGCGCCGATGATGGAGATGGGGTTGGTGGCCGATCGTCACAGCGATGCGGAGACGGGGGGACAGGATCAAACTCTAGAGGGAGGCCGCGATGCGCCGATGATGGAGATGGGGTTGGTGGCCGATCGCCACAGCGATGCGAAGGCGGGGATGGGATCAAACCCTAGTACAGGGAGGCCGCGATGCGCCGATGATGGAGATGGGGTTGATGCGCCCACAGAACCGTAGGGGTGTTGTGAGATGCCGCTGCTGGAACCCTAGAGAGAGGAGAGCGAGGTGCTGTCGTGAGCAGCCGAAGGAGATGTCATCTCCATCGTGAGCAGCCGAAGGATCGCCGTCGTAGGTGGCCGATCGTCGCCGTGAGATGCCACTACCGGAACCCAGAGAGAGCAGCCGAAGGAGATCGATCTGGAGACGGGAGCAAACCCTAGAGCAGCCGAAGGAGAGCGCCGATGGCTGATGGCCGATGGGGTTGCTCGCCCCGAAAGGAGGCATTATATGGTGCCCCGATGATCCGATCCGAAATCCCAGATTTCGGATCAAAAAAGTGCCGCCCCGATCATCACACATATCTCATTTCGAATCAAACAAGCAGCTCCGAATCCGAAAATAATTTTGGATCCGAATCGGATTTTCGGATCCTGAGACTCCATTGACACCCCTAGAGATAACTCTCGGCCAAGGAAAGTGAACTACAGATCATGATAATAAGAATGATTTTCTGCACCTCCAATGACAATAACCTTGGCACAAGAGTTGGCAACAGCTCTAATGAGCTCCTCAACTTTTGCTTATTCAGTTTTTAGCATAATTCTCTAGCTGCAAATACCAATTAGGCCCAAACACCATAGTACCATCAGTAGAATTCTGCTTATTTCTACACAGCCTCCAACAGCAGACAGTTTGTGCACAACAAAAATGACATAACATGCCCAGGAAGCACTTGACCAAAGAAAGATCTGCTTGACACAACAATGCATTTGGCATTTATGACATCAAACAAATATGTAATGAAATATAGGCCCATGACATTATTACGTCCATGACCAGAAAAAAGGAAATTTATCATAAGGGGGAAAGAACCCTATTCAGCTCTTTGGTTTAGAACAGTTCCCTTTTGCTTCTGTGGCAGAGGTATCCACACCTTCAGCAGACACAGCAATGTTCTACAAGAATGTAACATGTGGGGAATTTGGCCAGAAGAATATGCAAATACTAAAATTCGCCATACAAAATGCCTATAACAGTATCAATTCTTAACAGAGAGTTGCGTTAGTGACTGGACCCCAAAACGCCTCCATTACATATGGCAGTGTATGCCAAGGTGTGTTGGAACTTATAGCCCACAAGGACAAGCCAGCAAACAAAACAAAGGCTAGAAGGATTTGAATGAATGGGGAACCTGAACCAGTCAGTCACCGAGTGAGTCCGAGCATGGCGAATAAAAACAGTTGAGAGCACAAGAAGGGTGCCATATTGCTCATGGAAAGCTCGAGAACACAAATGTAGCTTGGCCTTTTCCATCTTCTCCATGCTCGCAACTGAATCATGTTTCAAGACCATACCACGGACAATAGAGCAATCATGAACTCCACCCCTGACCAGCTTTGCAACTCGAACATTGCCCACGTTAAAGTTTGCTGGGTTTTTAGGACAGACTTGGATGCACGCCCGTCCGGAATATGATAAATAATGGATGACTGCAGATAAATGTTCGAACTTCGAATGAAAAAAACCAACCCTCTACGGAAGCATGAAGACCTTAACTTGCATATACAACTTACAAAGTAGGGAGCTTTTCTCATGTCGCAGGACCTCCACATCATCATTGATGCCCATTCCCATCTTATTTTTCATATTTCCAGTAGGCACTGTATGTGTTGGAAGAAGCCTCAGACATGACTGAGAGAACAGGATATCACACACCTGTAGAACAAAAGAAAAGAAAAAAAGACCGAGCAGAAGGAAGAACAGCCTTTCAGAATCGTACTGATGACGCTGGTTCTGCAAGCTGCTTCCCCAGAAGGGATCGATAGGTAATTAATTGCCCTTTTTGACTTAGTATTTGCACCAATGCCAATATTATGATAGTATAACTACATAAAGTAAATCTACTTGACCAAGCACACACGTCAATCTCAATTAATATAATGGAATATTTCTTGAATAATCTCATTCACATTGTGGCATTTATATTCTTTATGTTGTTGTTATTACATATCAATGAAGCCCATGATCTTATGCAACGAGGAATGGATCGCAATGGGATTATAATAGGTGAGACCAATCCTCTATAAGCATAGATTCTAAACATTCCTAGTCATACGATATTTGAGAAAAGGGATCAAATAGACTACATAGACCATTGCACTTTGTACCCACTTATGTGATTAGAGTTACTCATCTCATAATCACTTATGTGGTGACACTTGGATAAATGTGCAGATAATCATTGGAAAAATAAGTCCATTAAACTAATTTGCTGTAAAGTTTCTAAATGGTTATGATACTTGATTGTCAATTAGGATACTTTTAAGTCATAGGCGCAGTGCAATTAACTTTGAGATACCAAGGATGTCTTGCAAAAGGATCATTGCAGTTTGATACATGACTTAATTAGGAGTCATATGCAGATATCTAGCATAACCAGGTGCTGAAGTACAGTGAGACATTGAGTTATTCATTGTTGATATTTAGAGGAATAGTGTGCCCTATAGAATTATGGTAAGGAAAATCCTTCGTTAGAGTCACAAAGTAAACTAGAAATTGTTTTAAATTGAAATGTTAGAGTGTAATACTGTCTGATCACACGTGGGAGTTTGATTGCATGATTGCACTCCAAATGTGATTGTGGGCATATAGGTCCTTTTCCTACGGTTTAAAAGAACTCTAGGTGACATTCGACTTTTACCCATATGATTATAAAACCGCAGGTATAAGGTGAGTTTCTCTCGTAGTTTTTATAAAAGTGTAACTATCTATGTTTTTCCCATACTTCACAAAAATTGTAGACAAATGTTGACTATAGAAGCAGTGTTCCATAGGTAAATGGTGCCTTTACCTACACCCGTAGATAAAATTTGTGGGCATAGCTTTGCTTTTCCTACAGTGAGAGCCTCCTCTTAAGACCCTCTCCTTCGTGAGGACAATCATATATAGGCGCTTGGTCTCTACGTGCTCTCCACCTTGGGAGAAGAAAAGCTGGCCACATTACATACCAATCAAAACTCTGATTTGTGACAACCTTCCCTGGATGCCTTCTCCACAAACGTACGTGGCACCAGATTTTTTTTTTTTTGTTGCAATTCCATGCACAAGTATTTGACACCACTACTGAGCCTAACCAAACTACAACATTTCAAACTAAATCACAACACCCAATCATGCCGCCTACATCTAATTCATATTAGTTTGATTTGACATGATATTGAATTCAAAGCCTCTCCTAACTGTGGTAGGTCAAATGTTGTGTTTACCCTAAATGCGACAATCAACTCTAACGCCTTTCTACCTCCAATTAGGCCATGCACTCCCGTCTTGATCCCTTCCTTTTTGGATGTTGGTAGGCTTGAGGAATTAATAGGACGCAGTGAATAGGAAGGAGCTTTTATCATTCTGACAAAGGAAGGAAGGTGCGTAGTTGGAGGATGATGGGACATTGTGGATTGAATATTTGGCTTTCTGTTCCGTCGAAATATTGGGCATGTAATATGTTTGATCAAAATTGAACTTTGTGACTTGTTTTAGCTATATGCATGCCCAATTTAAATTACTCTGTGGCATGTAAATGTATGGCCTTAATATTGGAAATAATGGAACCTGGTTCACATGCATGGATGGGTAGCAGCATCTTTTTTTTTATATAGTTGAGAAAAGAATTATTAGATGATGTTGGGCCTTCTGAGCATGGCTTATCAGTTAATTAGTAGATGTTAGATCAGGATAAATCTAGGTTTAATTTTCTAAGCCGGGAGGCTATATATGCAGAATATCCCTTTTTTTTTCTCACTGAATTTCTCTCTAAAGATGGCGACACTACACCAAGAAGAGTATATACCTGCGACTCCAAAAAACCATAGGTTTAGTCTCATCCTACGAGTATTCCTACGATGCCGTGCCGTCAGTAAAATATGTAGGTAAATCTTTACCTATGTGACATAAACTCGTAGGAACAGAGATGTCAACACTTACGATTTTATGTTAGCATTACCTACGTAACTTTTGCTATGGTATTTCTTGTAAAATCGTAGGTAACATGTATGAACTGCAGATATGTTGTGACATACAACCGTAGGTATTTCTCGTAAAACCGTAAGTAACGTGTTTAAACCATAGGCAATTACATCTGTAGGTAATGTGTAATAACTGTAGGTAACTTGTAACATATAGATAACTTGTATTCACGGTAAAATAATTTATATGAACCGTAGGTATTTGTAACACACATCCTTACATAGGTAACTCCTAACATACACATGTTCACAAATTATGTACATTCAAAATCTGTAAATCTACGTCATTCACACATTAATCATAGATCAAGAAACTAAACACATTGATATTCTATGCAAAATATTTCCATCTGGAATCACATTGTGACAATGTATCATGGTGCAAATCCCCACGTACAAAAAACATGTAGATATAACTTCGTTGTAATACACAATCAAAATCAGTGTAAATATTTTGTCGTTAATATATATGTCAAAATGTGAGGGAGTCTAATATATCACCAAACAAGTAATAAAATCACAAGTGAAAGGAAAGAGAGTGGCTTCTTGGCACATTGAGAATTAACCGCAAAATAGAAAAAATAGTTATGATTAATTTCACTTTGAACTTAAACACGACTATGTTAACTTGAAAATGAAATAAATAAGAAATTAGAGCACACAATGTGAAAGACTGCTATTTAAGCTATAGCAACGACAACGTGAAAGATGTATAATTCTACAAGAAAGTACTGTTCGAGTTTAGAGCCAGTTCTTTCTTCAATACATCTCTCTGTGTGCTCAAACTTGAACAGTACTTTCTTGTAGAATTATACATCTTTCACATTGTCGTTGCTATAGTACAGTTACAAAAGATCCTGGTCAAGGAGGCTGCTCTAATTTCTTATTAAGTTATGGATTCTCTTGGTTGTTACAACGAGTACCTTCGGGATGCTGGAACTGCACAGTAGACTAAAAAGTCATCTTTTTGTCACGAGTTTAAAGCCAGTTCTTTCTTCAATATATCTCTCTGTGTGCTCAAATTTGAACAATACTCTCTTGTAGAATTATACATCTTTCACATTGTCGTTGCTATAGCTTGAATAGCAGTCTTTCACATTGTGTGCTCTAATTTCTATTTCTTTAATTTCTAAGTTAATGTAGTCAATGTTTAAGTTCAAAGTGAAATTACTCATAATTATTTTTTTTATTTTGCAGTTAATCTTTGATGTGCCGAGAAGCCACTCTATTCCCTTTTACTCGTGATTTTCTTATTTCTTTGGTGATATGTTAGACTCCCTCACATTTTGACATGTTTATTAATGACAAAATCTTTACACTAATATTGGTTGTGTATTATCACAAAATTATATCTACGTGTTTTTTGTACGCGATGATATACACCAGGATATATTGTCACACAATGTGATCACATATGGAAATATTTTGAATAGAATATCAATGTGTTTAATTTCTTGATCTATGATTAATGTGTGAATGGCCTGAATTTACAGGTTATGAATGTACATAAGTTGTGAATGTGTGTTATGGGTTAATTACCTACGGATGTATGTTACATATTACCTACGATTCACATAGGTTACCTACCATTAATACATGTTATCTATGTTACAAGTTATTTATGGTTATTACAGATTACGTATAGATGTATTTAAACACGTTACTTACGATTTCACGAGAAATACTGATAATTATATGTCACAACTTATCTGCGATTCATATAGGTTACCTACGATTTTAGGGAGAAATTAAGTGAAGTTAAGACTATACCTATGGTTTTTTGGAGTCGCAAATATAGGCTCTTCTTGCAAGTGTAGTGTTTTTGTTCTTTAGAGAGAAATTAAGTGAAATAAAAAAAAACGGGATATTCTACATGTGTAGCCTCCCGGCTTAGAAAATTAAACCTAGACTTATCCCATCTAATAATTCCTTTCTCAACTATAAAAAAAAAGATGCTGCTACCCATCCATGCATGTGAACAAGCTAGGTTCCATTATTTCCAATATGATTAAGACCATGCATTTACATGCCACAGAGTAATTTAAATTAAACAAGTCACAAAGTTCAATTTTGCTCAAACAATATTACAACGGAACATAAAGCCAAATATTCAATCCACAATATTCCATCCTCCAACTACATACCTTCCTTCGCCAGAATGATAAAAGCTCCAATACACTGCGCCCTATTAATTCTATCATAATTCACCAAATTAATCACAGCACAATTAAGAAAATGCAAGCAATTAAACTCTACAATCACACAATTATTCCAACTGTGGCACAGTATAGAATCACAATGATACCAGCCAACGATTCACAGTTTTATGTAAGCAAACTCTAAGATTTCTATAATCATTACAAATCACATTTTTATCTCACAAAATCTTCCATACGAGACCTATAACCATGATGACATTAATATATATAGCTATATATGCCGATGACAACATACAGAAGTTAGATATCCGACATGTCATAGTCAATATCAACAGTAATTCCTAGCTCAATGCTCAATATTTGGAATTCCACGATACAGGGACTTACAAGAGACATGCGTGGTTTATAAGTAATTTCACAAAATCATACGTGACTGGGACATGCTACACACATATTAGCATATATCTCACTACTATTTTGAAAAACTTGTAAATATGTCGCGGCCGAAACCTCCCGTTACCACCCGTCAACTTAATCACGATCAGGATTAATCAGACATGAGAATAAACAATAATTAATATCCCTCCCCTATCGGAAATCTCCCCCTCGGCCCCCCACCCTCTCACCCGCCATTAGTCTGCAACCCCGCTCCCCCTACCGCCCCCCTTCTCTATGTCAGTCTGCAGCCACCACCCTTGTCCCCCTCGCCGCTCTCCCTCCCCCCCCCCCCTCTCTCTCTCCCTAAATGGTGTGGAGGATAGGGGTATTTTAGTCATTTAACTTTCAACTAATGACAATAATTGAATCTTTATGGAATATTGGAGACCCCATCGACATAAGTTAGCCGTAAGGCAGATTTGTATGTTTTTCAAAATAGTAGTGATATACACGCTAACTATATATTTTCAGGAATGATATACATGTAAGTTTATCTTTCTATGCAAAAAATTCTTATAATAAATTGATATAAAATTTCTTGTTTTATTTTATAATTACCCAAACAAAATACTTTTTGTTTTAAAATCAGAAGACTATGTACCAATTTTAAAACAAAATACTTTCACTGCCTTAGTTAGCTTCTATTTACACTTACAAGAATTGCATCTTGAACAGTCATATGTTAAAATTCTGTCGACTTTAATGCCGCACTTCATTGTTGATAGTGACTTGACAACCATGAATGAGAAGTACAGATTGAACTCCAACCCAGCTCTGATACCAATTTGATGTAATAACGATCACTCTCATGAACTGAGTAACGCGCTAGATTTAGATCTATATGGCAAGAATAAAGGAGGGAGAAAAAAAAGGGAAACAATTCTATCCTATGCATAGGACCCATTCTTATGGGACCACACTACTTCGCGTTCATCCACTCGAGCACCGCGGTCCAAGTCGGAGTTGGTTCGAGTGATATAAAATTCTTGTGGGGCTAATCGGTCTGTTGCTCCTGCACAACCAATCTGATTTTTGTGTTGATCAAAAATTTGTTATGTATGCATCGGACCTCTTGTAGGATAATACTACCGGTTTAACATTAAAGAGGCAACACCTGTATATATATATATACATATAAATATAAGCATTCCATGATAAATTTTATGGTCGAAATAAACATAACGCCTTAAATTAAATTAAGATTATCTTACATCCCAACTGGGCATAAATTATACCTTCGTTAAGGTAAAAAGATACGATTTAAGAATATTACTAGAATGCTGCACGAATTGATAAATACGATTTAAGAATGCTAGAATGCTGCACGAATTGATAAATACGATTTGAAGTTGTTCAAAGGCATTATAATTAAGATAATGCTATGATCAGTTCCCACATAAAATCGTTGACGCATAATAAGATTTGTCAGATCGGGGTTTTGACGTCACTCACACTCAACCCATAATATAATTTGGACCTAGGTAGCTAGTTCCTCTGCATCTAGATATATACTTGCTTAGTTTGTAGAAGATCTGTTAGTTGTTTCTTGCGTTAAATAATAAAAGCTGAGTAAAATGATGTGGACATGGACATGTCATTGATCCAGTTGTGAAGCCTACTGTAAGTTTATTACATAGAGAAGAATTTGATTGATTTAAACTGCCACTTCAGATTTGATGTGGATTAATGACGCCCCACGTATTTACCCTGAATTTACCCAAAGGAATAATAATAATAATGAGTCTCTAGCGACCAGATTAATTTGGATATATGGGTTCTAGTTTGGGTAGTTTGGGTGGATCAGATTAGGACTATCCATGGGTCGGGCTCGGGTCAGACTTAGGTCAGCCCGGTCCAGATCCGACTCATCAATTTTAAAGTCCGGCTTGAATCTGAAAATGAGCTATGTCGGGTTAGGCTGGGTTGACCGGGCACGACTTCTTCACAAGTCAAGACCCAGGGGACCCTGGGATCAAACCACATTATTTTTTGTTTGTCCATCTGTTTATAGAATAAAAAGTGTTCTGCTTTAGCCAATCCCTTGCCTAGAGAATGCCTTTCCATCCACTGGAATGGTATGGTTTTGCTTTTATAGCCCAAACATTATGCTTTGCAAGGTATATACTTTGAAACCATGATGACCAAAGAGATGGCAGATCTTTTAGAATTCCCCAAAGAAGCTTGATCATGCAGGCTTTATTCCACTCTCTCAACCTTTTCAAACCTAGGTTCCCTTCGGTTGTTGGCTTACATATGGAATCCCATTTAACCATGTGCAATGATTGTTTTCCTGTGGTACCATTCCAACAAAAAAAAATTGCAAAGAAGTTTTTCTAATTCATCAATCAATCTTGCGGGCAGAGCAAAAGCAGCAGACCAATAGGATGAATAAGAGTATAGAACACTTCTTATCAACTCCAACCTTCCAGCTTTAGAGGAGCAATTTGTTTTTCCAGGAGTTCGATCGTCTTTTGATTTTGTCAAGAAGAGGGAGACAATGACTTTTCTCAATAGATGTTGAGAAGAGAGGGAGCCCCAAATAAGGAATTGGGAGTGTCCCTTCGCTAACATTCAAAATTCTGAAAATCACATCCTTATTAGTGATCCCAGCACCAATATACAGTTTGCTTTTCACATTTTTCAACCTCAGACCTGAAAAATCAGAAATCTTCTGGAGCACATTCGCTACCTTTTGGATTGAAGGGAGATCATTTTTAATAAAATCAATCAGGTCATCTGCAAAAGTGATGTGGTAAACTTGAATTGTGCCTGCTGTGGGAGCTTTTATTGCTTCACTTCTAACTGCCTCATCAATCAAACAAGTGAACCCTTCCATGGCGATGGTAAATAAGTAAGGTGAAAGAGGATCCCCTTGACGCACCCCATTTGTACTTTTAGAGAACCCTGTTGGTGATCCATTTAACAGAATAGAAAACATTGGTGTTTCTAGGCAGCTAGAAATCCAGTCTATCCATAACTTCGGAAATCCCATCCTCTCCATCATGTAGTATATGAACCTCCTATTTACCAAATCGAAAGCCTTTTTAAGGTCAGCCTTCAAACAAACAATTTTCCCTGCTTCTCCAGAGCATAAACCTCTCACTATATCATTTGCAAGCAACACATTGTGATGAATGGCTCTCCCTTTTATAAATGCAGATTGACTTGTAATTATAATTTTTGGCAATACAGTCTTCAATCTGTTTGCTAGAATCTTAGAAGTCAGCTTATAAATAAAATTGCAAAGTGATATTGGCCGATATTCATCTAAATATTCAGCTCCTTCTGTTTTGAGAACTAGGGTTAATATGCGTGCAATCTAATTGCTTCAGCATTCTCTTAGAAGTGAAAAAATATTTTGTTGCAGCAATTACCTCATCTCCCACAAAATGCCATGCTTCTTGATAAAATTCTGCAGAAAGTCCGTCCGGCCCTGGACTCCTTATGTTTGGGTGCTTGGAAAACTCCCCTCTTGATCTTATCAGAGGTGACTGGAAGGCATAATGCGCTTATCTCTTCTTGAGAAAGTTGATACTTTGGGTTCACTTGGAATTGACATTCCCGTGGTTCTTGATTCAGGAGTTTTTGTGAAGTGCATTTTGAATGTCCAGAAGATGTTGCTTTACATCTAGTAGATTATCCTGGACATTCCCAAATATGTCTTTGTTCTACTTCTTGAGAGCTTGTTTCACATTCTTAACCTTTTCATGCAGAACAAATGGTGGGATACCGGAAACTTCGACATTCCACTCCTGCTGGACTACTTCCAAAAATTGTGGACGCTTAGTCCACGTTCGGAAAAGTCTGAACGGCTTGTTACCTCTCTCTGGTTCCTTTTCAGAAAAAAATTCTGATCATATTATGATCTGAAAATAATTGATTTCCATTTTCCATGAAACTATCTGGATAAAGATTCAACCATTTATAATTAATCAAACACATATCTAATCTTGCATCAATTCTCCTTTGACCTGTCCAAACACGCACACATCTTAATTCACCCACGTTCATCCTGGGTCGTTACATCTTCCAATGGACTGAAGAAGCCCACAAAAGCTAGCTATGATTTACTTGCAAATGCAAATGACTCCTAAAAGATTTTTGAAATCAATTGTGATGCATCTAATATTGGCGTTGGTGCAATACTAAGTCAAAAAGGGTAATTAACCGAATGCCTTCTTCATAGAGAAATTAAACTGACAAGCCATGGCCAAAAGGCCAATATCATCTACTAATTCTTTTCTCAACTATAGAAAAAAAAAGATGCTGCTACCCATCCGTGCATGTGAACAAGGTTCCATTATTTACAATATAATTAAGACCATACATTTACATGCCACAGAGTAATTTAAATTAAACATAGTACATGCCCAATATTTCAACGGAACAGAGAGCCAAATATTCAATCCACAATATTCCATCCTCCAACTGCCTGCCTTCCTTCGTC
The DNA here is from genome assembly GCA_022559845.1 of Amorphophallus konjac. NCBI lineage: Eukaryota > Viridiplantae > Streptophyta > Magnoliopsida > Alismatales > Araceae > Amorphophallus > Amorphophallus konjac. The sequence goes on from CM040127.1 coordinate 313,619,607, forward strand.
GGAAAGATAAAGCTCCAATACACTGCGTCCTATTAATTCTTCGAGCCTACCAACAGCCAAAAAGGAAGGGATCAAGACGGGCTAAGTACAAGATTACTCTCAGTTCATAGTGGTCCTTATTCTATCATAATTCACCAAATTAATCGCAGCACAATTAAGAAAATACAGGCAATTAATCATAGCCGATGTATGTATGACAAGTTAAACCTAAACCACATGGGGGTAAGCTCTATAATCACACAATTATTCCAACTATGGCACACTATTGAATCACAATGACACGATTCACAATAAGCAAGCTCTCAGATTTCTATAATCATTACAAATCACATTTTTATCTCACAAAATTTTCCATAAGAGAACACATAGAAAGTTAGATATCCGGCATGTCATAGTCAATGTGAATAGTAATTCCTAGCTCAATGCTCAATATTTGGAGTTCCACAATATGGGGATTTACATGAGACATGGTTTACAATTAATTTCACAAAATCATACGACTGGGACATGGTACACACATATTAGCATCTATCTCACTACTATTTTGAAAAACTTGCAAATATGTCGTCGCATATAATAATAAGACTATTCATCTTTCTCTGACTACTACTTGACGGATGTGGGATAATAGGGGCCAGTCAGGGCATCCCTCCTCTTTGCAGCGACCCACCAATCCAGGGCATGCACAGATGTCCAAATAGTATAGACACTTGGGCAGGCCCGCAGCCGGCAGGGACTCGATCTCCGGGCAGTCATATATAGTCAAACGATCGAGGGAGGAGAGGTTCCTCAACATGGCGGGCAGGACTCGGAGGTTCTCACAACCCCAAAATCTCAGATCGCGCAGGGACGGGGCCAGGTCGAGCAGGGCCATCTCCAATTCCCCGTCAATGCAGGTGAGCTGGGGGCATTTGGTGATATCCAGTTCTTCCAGAGAAGGGCACTGCCGAAGCCACATTGTGATCTGCTCCGGGCTGCTTGACCCGATCAAAAGTCTCCTGGGGGAAACGTGGCCCAGGCGGAGGAGCTTCGGGCAGTTGTGGATGTGCAGTTCCTCAAGTGCCGTGAGACGACGCCGCACCTCCTCCTCTGAAGAAGCCAGGGTCGTGATGGTGGAGCAGTCGTAGATTGACAGATATTTGAGGGAGGTGAGGCCCCACAGGCATGTTGAGTCGTCGGCGTCAGGGGAGCCAACGTCTATGCCAAGATGGGAGAGTTTGGGGCAGTGATTGATGCTCAACGTCTCGAGTGAGGTGAGGTGCCGGAATAGTGTATCTGGCAGGGAGGCAAGTTCCGGGCATCTGTAGACTTCGAGATACTTAAGAGTCGGCAGAGGTTGTTGTAGCAACCCATTGCCGAGGGAGGCCAGGTTAGGACAGTCAGTGATTTCCGAGGAGGACAAGGATGGGGAGGAGGACCAAGTTGACGGTGTCACATCAGAGCATCGCATCCATCCGGGTAGCTGAGTCAACCCCACAGAGACAATCCTAAGATAGCCTAGTGTGGGAGGGAGCGGCGGCAACTCCTTCAGCTTCATACAACCGTAAATGAGGAGTTTGCGGAGTCGAGGAAGCAACAACAACGGCTGCTGGTGGGGTGGTGCCTCCCATTCCTCCCACTCGGTCATGCTCCAAAACTCCAACTCCTCCAGCGACGGGAACCCCGGCTGCACTCGGACCCCTCCTCCACCTCCATAGAACTGAGGACCTATTCGTGTCACTGCCGACATTCTAATGATTTTTAGGAACTTGAGGCAGGGCAGTTGACCGAGAGGTGGCAGGACCTCCCAGTTCTTGCAATTCTTGAGTTCAACTCTTTGCAGCAGCTGGAAGGAGGTGGAGGCCGAGGCCCATGATGGTGGACCCTCCATCCATCTCGGAGAGCTGATTCCCCCGTAGTTTTTGACAAGCAATTCCCTGATGCTACTATTCACAGGTTGCAGGGCATCGGCGACTTCCTGATCAAGCAACGACGACAGATCTCGATACGGCCGGTCGTCACTCCAGTTCAGCTCCAACACATCCAGATGCACTTTGGCTTCGAGTCTCGCTTGAAGGGCCTCTTCCTTGCTCGTGACCTCCTCCAGACGCCGGATTCGAAGCTGTCGGAGCATGCCCATGTCCGCCAACTCCTTCAGCTTATCTCCGGTAACAATTAATTCCTGAAGAGCCGTCAATTTCCAAAAATGTTGGACGTAATCGGATACCACTTCATTGTCCACCACCAAATGACGCAAGTTGACCAGTGCGCTCATGTTGCGTGGCAAAGAGCGAAGACATACGCAATCTCCGAGTCTAAGAACCTGCATATGCATATATGTGCACGTGTGATATACATCAAGAATATGTGGTTGAACAAGATACTTTAACAAAAATACACTAATTAATAAATGGAAATGCGCATGTGCAAGTGTGATATACATCAAGAATTAGTTGGAATTGAAGAGGAAGAAATCTTTAACAAGGTTGTGCTCATCGAGACTGTCTAGTGTACTCTAAACAATTAAAATATCTTAATAAGAGCATATATATGTAAAGACAATTATGAATGGTGCTCACCTGGTGATTGAATAGTGCACAGGGCCTCCATTATAGTTGGTCGACCTTGGTCAAATGACAACTTGTAATTTGTATATATTATCTTTGAAAAAGATGCCAGTCTCATCAAAAGCATTGATTTTCGGAGCATATATATTTGTATGTTTGAGAGCTACGTTTCATGTAATTAAGTTCATCACACAAAATTTGCAAAATGTTGATCAAGCCTGAACTATGCTAGCTTCCACTTGACTCTGCTCATTCATATTGTTATCACCATACTAATTAAACAATCAAACAGCATGTATCATATCCCATATATATATATATATGTCAGAAATTAATAGTGCGGCTGTTAGTTTAGCAGTGATGCTTGCATTCTTACCTGCAGGTTATGAAGGTTGCATATGGATTTGGGCAACATGGTAATGAGGGTGCTCGAAAGATCAACATAACGGAGATGCTTTAAAGTGCCAATTGATTTGGGCAACTTCTTGATCTTGCACCCGCGTAGACTCAGAACACGCAGCCGTTTGAACTTCATAAAAAAAGCATCAAGATTCAAGTCAACAAATTCACATGGGCGCAAGAACAGAAGGGTCCGCAACTTGCATAGCTCGTCCAGCCTCATTGGATCAAACCTTTTAGTAACAATTGACACATGACGAACTGTTTCAGGTATTCTCTCATTTCTGTCATTCTGCACCAGCTTAAAGTTATCATCATCAGAAACTGACTCAGCCAGATCATGTATGACATCGTGCATCCCAAATTCCTCTCCACTACTCCCTTCAAATAAAGATGTATGCAATAAATCATCAAAGTTTTCGTTAATATCACTCTGATCTGCATGGGAGCCTTTCGGAACATGGATGAAATTTTGGGCCGTCCACAGTTGGACAAGCTCATCTTTAGAGAAGCTATAATCTTTCGGGAAAAGGGAGCAATATGCAAAGCACTGTTTTAGATGTCCGGGTAATTGATCATAGCTAAGCTTCAAAATTGGTATGATATCATTTGGACCACTTGACTGTGCCCATCTCTCACTTCTCAAGATACTTTGCCAATACCTCACATCCAATCGTTCATTCAACAGCCGGCCAACTGTCTTGGCCGCCAACGTCAAGCCCTTTAATTTGTCAGCTATTTGTCTGCCAACAGGTTCTAGCTGTGTGCGTTTATTTTGATCATGACATCCCTCAAAAGCAAACCTTTCAAACACTGACAGCAGATTCTCGCTTGACAGAAGTGCCAAGGGGATATGATTTCCTCCCACCATATGTGACACTTTCTGGTTTCGAGCTGTCACCACTATCTTGCTTCCCTTCCCACCATACCTCAGAGGCTCACACAAACTTTCCCACTTAGCATGATCATTCTCTTCCCACATGTCATCTAATACTAACAGAAACTTCTTTCCTTCTATTTTATCTTTGATGCTTACTTGAGTTTGATCAAAATTTGTTGTCTTGCGTGGTTCCTCTACCTTGTCGGAAATGGTTATGGCGTCCATTATTTCCCTGCGGATCCTTTCCAAATCAAAATCATTTGAAACACAGACCCAAATTGTTGGGTGAAAATGTTGCTTCACTCGTGGGTTGTTATACACGTGCTTCACCAGAGTTGTTTTCCCAACTCCCCCCATACCAGTGATACTAATGACCTGGACATTATTGCTCCTGCTGCTACTAGATCCTTCAGTTCCATCTTCACATCCTACTAATAACTCCTCCAACTTCTTCTTTTCATCATCTCTGCCAATGATGTCAGGATCATCAGTTGGCAGAGAACTAGTTTCCAGTCGTCTGGGTCTACTGAACTCAGGCATGCTACCCACACCTAACCTTTCCAGCCCAAGTGTACTTATGTCCTTTGATTTAGCATCTAGACTCTCCCTGATGTATTGTATCTGGTGTGCGATGCCGCGGTCAGCCAAGAAATTATGTACGGTACCAAAACAACAGATGATGTTGCGTACCTTGGCTCCCACGTCGTTAGTCCTCACTAACCTGTGGTCTCTTCTCCGAAGGGCAGCATTTGTGGCCACCTCGTCCAGGACGTCCTGGGCATCAAACAGGATCTGTTTAAGAGATGAGAGCCAAGTACGAACGAGTTCCGATCCCACCTGCTTCCCTTCGGCATCTCGAAGCACAGCCTTGATGGTGTCGACGGTGGATCTCAGCTTCTCGATCTCCCCCTTGACGCCCCTCACCAGAGCATACTCGTCAAAGGCAGTGTTGATCAGCCTCTCACACACCGGTTCCAACAGGGCCTGTCCGAGCAGCTCCATCCCTCCTCAGCTCCGCTCTCTGATGCGCAGCCAGAAAAAACAAGAGAACTAAGAACAGAGGAAGAGAGGAATATAATGTGATATATACGTATATATGTTTATGTATATATAGGGAGAGAGAGAGAGATGGAAAAGATGAGCACGCTAAGATGGTAGATGGAGTGTGTAACTGAAGATATATAAATAAAGTTTAAGATTCCATTCTTTAGCCTCCACCTGTTGCCAAGATGCGTGGCCAGAACAACAAAGAGAACTGAGTGAACAGAGGAAGAGAGGAATATAATCTAATATATAAAGTAAGGTGATCGATGGAGTGTGTAATTGAAGATATATAAATAAAGTTAAGATGATTCCATTCTTTAGCCTCCATCTGTTGCCAAGATGCGTGGCCAGAACAACAAGGAGAAATGAGACAACAGAGGAAGAGAGGAATTCAATGTAATATGTAAAGTGAGATGATCGATGGAGTGTGTAATTAACTGAAGATATATAAAAAAAGTTAAAGGTGATTCCATTCTTTAGAGTACAGTCACATCCACTCTTTAGCCTCCTCCACTTGTTGCCAAGATGCTTGGCCTGAACAACAAAGAGAACTGAGTGAACAGAGGAAGAGAGGAATATAATGTAATATATAAGAGTAAGATGATGGATGGAGCGTGTTATTGAAGAAATAAATAAAGTAAGATTCCATTCTTTAGAATTCAGTCACATCCGCTCATTAGCCTCCACTTGTTGTTGCCAAGGTTAGATGGTATAATTAAAGATATGAATAAAGTAAGATGATCGATGGAGTGTATAATTAAAGATACAAATAAAGTAAGATTCCATTCTCTTTACTATGTTTCTAATGTCCAATATTCTACCATTAACATATAGAATACAGTCCACTCTTTAGCCTCCACTTGGCTCATCACTCCAAACAAACGCATCACTCCACATGTGACATGGTCCCATTTGTATGTAGGTCCCCATGTTTTTTTTATTCTATCACGTCTCCCATTTGATAAGGGCACCAACGGACACGCCCGGCTCTATTAAGTCTTTGATTTGATGAAGACAGTCGCGGTCATCATTCATAATATGCGGCCCTGACGGCTCGCTTGTGCGGTGGGTGGGGCGTCAATATTGTCGATTTTTAATTTAATAAGAGTGAAATTAATTTAAATTAATGATGATGATAATTAAAATATTATGTTTATGTCTCTTTTTAATTTTTTAATATATCTCTCATTCTCTCTCTATTTCTCTTCCCTCTGCGCTCTCTCTCTCTCAATCGCTCTCTCTCCCTCTCACATTAATTATGAGTTTAGAATACAAAAATGTCATTAATTACTACTTAAGTTACTGCCCATCTTTATTTTTATATTTTATTTTAATTTCAAAATATTTTTATATATGCTACAAATTAAATATATCATTAAAATAAAAATATTTTGTATAAAAATATAATTAATCTCACTAATTAACATTTAAAGCACAAAAACATCATTACTTAGGGTTTTTTTTAACCACCGACCAATCAGAGTAGGTCCAGTCGAGTGCACCATCCCCCAGAGGGGGACAATCCAGACTGGCACTATGGCCAAAAAATTTATTGATTTTGAATAGTAGTACAAATTCATTGGGGCATACCCCTGGCAAGCCTTACAGAAACAGCCTAGAGAGGGAGAAAACTAGCCCAGACCAACTTATTTACAGCTGCAAAAAGCAGGTAAACCTGCTTTGTCTACTCTCAGAGCACCCCTTGCTAGCCGAGGGAGTTCACTAACCCGGGTGAAGATGGAATTGTTGCGAATGTCACAGGCATAAGAGGCCAGAGCGTCCGCTACTTGATTTCCTTCTCTAAAAACATGCTGAACTGAACAGCCACTTTTGAGTATAAGGTAGAGAATTGCCTTCCACCAAGGGAGGATTGTCCAAATAGGAGCAACCCCCTTTCGGATAGCATCAACCAGCAGTGCACAGTCACTATAAACTGTTGCCACCTGGAGACCACTATGCAAAGCTAGAGACAAGCCATCATGCATGGCCCTAGCTTCTGCTAGCAGACTGCGCCCATGACCATAATTAAAAGCAAAACCTACAACAAGATTTCCAGCTGGGTCCCGGATGCAACCTCCTCCACCACTCAAACCGGGATTGCCCTTAGAGGCCCCATCAACATGCAGAGAAAACTTGGATGATGACAATTTACATCGGACAACAATTGGCAGTTTCTGAACCACTCTTGGACAGAATTGAAACTGAGCCAAATTGTATTTTTGCAGAGCAGTAGGAATCACTGAGAAGGAGACTTTCTCCAGGGAAATAGTAATTGCTTCACTGATTCTCCTTTTGATCCCACTCACATTGAGTCTGATATCATCATTTCTTACTTTGCATCTGGTTTTCCATATCTCCCAAATCATAAGAATTACAGCATACATTCCGACAAAGCTGGGGGCCGAATTAACTCTTGTGACAGCCAAAATATTCCAGCTGCGGATGGTAATTTGTTCATTGAGGTGGATCTTGGAACTAATAAGGGGTGCGACCCATGCCCATAAATCAGCAGCCAGGTCTCCCTTAATAAAAAGGTGGTTCAGATCCTCAACTGCAGGTATGGACAGCAACTGCACTTTGAGGCCAATTGAATGCCACACTCTGCCACCCTACTGTCAACAGGCACTGCCCGGTGGGTAAGTTTCCAGAAGAAATTTGCAGCCCTCGGAGCAATGCTATAATGCCAGAGGTTGGCCCATGGACCCCTAAATGTACCTGACGGCCTTAGGAATTTGCTGATAGACTTGACAGAGAAAGAGCCTCCTGAAGAGGCCATCCAAAAACAAGAATCCACCTCATCACTAAGCTGGATATTGGGAAAACATTGACTGTTAGGGAGCAGAGACCTGGCTTCATGGTTAGGGTCTAGCAGTACCTCCCTGACGGATAGCCTGGGCCTATTCAGAACCCTACTTAAGTCTGCCTGTTGAACTATATTGATGAGAGGCCCTTGCCCTGTCCAGTTGTCCTTCCAAAAGTCAGCTCTTACCCCATCACCTATGATCCACCTGGAATTTTCAATGATGAGTTTCCTGGCCTGCTGGAAAATGTTAGCTGGCATGCCTACTGGAAAGGCCTTAGTACAATCAAAGAAGTGGGTTTTAATGAATCTACTCCGGGCATATGTGGACCATAAGGAGGAACCATGGATGATGTTCCACAAGTTCTTAGTAGCCAGCGAAATTTGGACCTGACGAAGGTTCCTTATTGAGAGACCCCCTTCCATTTTTGGCTTAAGAATGTTCTGCCAAGCCACCCAATGATGACGCCGCTGCCCTTCTGAACCCTGCCAGAAAAAGTTGGCACACATGCTATCAATTACATTGATGATTGCTTTAGGGATAAAACAAGCCGAGGCCAAAAAGATTGGCATGCTTCGGAGGACTGAGTTAATTAAGATTGCTCTCCCTGCCTGAGAAAGGAATTTTGATTGCCAGCCCTCCAATTTCTTTTGAACCTTGTCCACAATAAATTTGAAATCAGAACATTTATACCTTCCCTTCTTAATGGGGACTCCCAGATAGCTGAAACCAGAAGCTGGAAACTTGTAACCTGTCAAAAACTGAATGGACTGCTTAAGGGCTGGGGGGGCTTTCACAGAGACAGTGAAACTACTTTTCCCGGAATTAACTTGTTGGCCAGAACTCAGCTCGTACCTTTTAATGAGCTGTTGAAAACTTCTAATATTTTGTTTGCTGCCATTCAAAAATATGAGAGTGTCATCAGCATATGGTTGGTGAGACACTTGAGGTATACTCCTTGGGCCTTTAAATCCCTTCAAAGCTCCTGCCTGGAAATTGGCAGTGAGACCTCTGCTTAGCACCTCAGAGGATAGAATGAATAAGTAGGGAGCTAGGGGATCTCCCTGCCGAATTCCTCTACTAGATTTGAAGAATCCTGCCGTAGATCCATTGAAGCTAACTGAAAACCAGCAGTTATAGAGAATCATACCAATAAGAGAACTGAATCTGTTATTAAAACCAAACTTCTTTAAAACTGCAAGGATAAAATCCCATTCCATTCTGTCGTAGGCCTTAGCCATATCTAACTTGAAGATTGCATTATGACCCCTTACTTTCCTATCAATATCTGTCATCATTTGTCTAGCCAGTGCAACATTGTCCAAAATAGAACGGCCCTTAACAAAAGCCCCTTGTTCCTTGGATATAATATTAGGAAGAATAGGAGCTAGCCTCTTGGAGATGATGCAAGAGATAATTTTGTAAGAGTAGTTGCATAGACTGATAGGACGAAAGTCATTGAAGGACTTGGGGTCTTGCACCTTAGGAACTAGTGCTATCAGTGAGGAGGAGATACCTCTGGGTATTGGGAAACCCAAAAAGAAGCTTTGGGTAGCTGCAATAACATCTTTCCCAATGATATCCCAAGCTGCAGTATAGAATACTCCCGAGAAGCCATCAGGCCCTGGAGAGCTTGAATTCTTTAAAGACCACACTGCTGCCCGAACCTCTTCTTCATCTGGGATAGAACAGAGAACAGAGTTCTGGTTTTCAGAGATGGAATGTGGGATGCACTCCAGCAGAGTAGGGTCAACAGTATGCTCCTCAGAGGAGAAAAGTTCCCTAAAAAAATTCACAGCTTGTGACCGAAGGATATCTTGGTCCTCACACCATAACTCAGAATCATACAGCTTTAGCCTTCTGATGAAGCCCCTCCTTCTGTTGCATTGGGCAGCAGTATGATAAAAGGTGGTACTCCTGTCCCCACTATTGATCCAGTCAATTCGGGATTTTTTATTCCAAAAAACTTCTTCCCTGTGGAGGGCCTGTCGCAGGGATGCATTTGCTGCATTTAAAAGGCTTCTGTTTTCAGGAGAAGGAACTTGGTCAAAAGCTAACTACTTCAATTCTACTTCCACTTCTGCTTGCCTGGCATTATGGGTCACATCTCCAAACACTTCTTTATTCCACTTACGAAGGCAAATCTTGACTGCCTTAAGCTTGTTAGATAATCTGACCATTGCATTTGGATGATCCTGATTCAAGTTCCATGCCTGAGAAACAACTTGCAGGAAAGAATCATGAGAGGTCCACATTTTTTGGAAAATAAACCTGGAGGGTCCTGAGGAAAAAATATCACTTATCAGCAGTAAAGGGGCATGGTCTGAGGGACCCCTAGGCAGGTGCTTTACTTGAAGATGTGGCATAGCTGACTGACATTGACTGTTGATAAAAATCCTATCTAGTCTGGCTCTGATATTGGCTGACCCAGTTCTATTATTGGACCATGTCATACCCAACCCATTGCAACCGGCATCCATTAACCCAGCCGAGCCAACAAAAGCATTGAAATCAATCATAGGAGCTATAGCTGGGACTGCCCCACCCATCTTCTCTGAAGGCCTCATCACGCAGTTAAAGTCACCACCAACTACCCATGGGACCAAAACAGTGGCAGCCAGAGAGAGTAATTCATTGAATAGATCCAATCTAAGGTGCGAGTCACAAGAAGCATAAGCAATAGAAAAGAAAGCAGAGATAACATTTCCCGTTTTCAAACCTAAGGTGACTTGCTGGGCTGAAGAGGAAATTACCTCGAAATTGCAACTGTCATGCCAGAATAACCAAATTTTAGGATCATCGAGAGAGTTAACTGCACACTTGGTCAAATTAATAAACCTTCCTAACTTCTGAGCTTTATTAGCCGCTAGCATTGGTTCACTAATTGCCACCAGCAAAGGCTTATTGCTATACACTAATCTCTTAAGACTTTCCCTGGAACCAGAGTTCCCCACTCCTCTTATATTCCATATTAATATGGGACTAATCATGGGAAGATATTCTTTGGTCCTCTGCAGATCTTGCTCTAGATCTTGTCTCCATACACCCAATACACCCAGCTTTTTCAACACGCCTGACTGCTTTTTCCTTTCCTATACCAATAGACTGCATTAGAGAATTGTCCAGTTTTGCCTGAACTGCCACAGCATTTCCAACTTCTTGGATCTTCCGCATATCTACTTCCTCCTTAGTTTGTAAAGTCTGACTACATAAAATCCCAGTTACGGCTGTCACTGGTTCCTCCAAGACTAAAGCAGATGAATTGGAAGAACTAACAACACCACTTCCTGCCAGGTTGCCTTGTCCCTTGAATAGTTTCATATGATCTTCTGAGCCAACTTTTTGAGACATAACACAATTATGGTATGAAGGAAGCTCTTCACCAACAGGCTGAACAGGAACTGGATCTAAAGTGAACCCTCCCAATTTTTGTACCATACTAGATATTATTGATTTAGAGATAACCTCAGGGTCTGACAGTGCTTCAGTGTATATCCTGTCCACAAAATCTGGACCTATATTCAGCTGATTGCTTTCTTTTTCCGGTCCGCTTTTGAACCTTCAGAATTGGGAATCCTGCCAGATCCCTCTCCAACAGTCTGATGACATATTTTAGCAACCTGCTTTTCAGCAATAAGGCATTCATTGATATTTCCTGCAACTTCTTGATTGGAGGTAGACGGCTCAAAAATCACCACCTGATGAGGGGTAGGAACAGAATTCACCCCATCTAGTGGCATTGGCCTCTGGGCAGACTCTTCCTGCTTATGAACTTCAGGATTGGTACTAACCAGCTCCTGCAAATCCACTGCCTGTAGCAAAACGTCAAACTTATTATCAACAGCCACATTTGGTCGAACAGCCGGGGGGCCTACAGGCCGGGGCCTAAAGACTGGCCGGGGATTCTTTGGAGCCTGATCTTGAGTAGCAAGAAAACGACTAGGCCTACCCATCTTCCTCTTGCATTCTTCACCGGAGTGGCCTAATTTGTGACAGGAAGAACAGAGAGAGGGAACACGGTGGTAATTGACCGTCTGCCAGAAACCCGTACCATCCAAATCTATCCATACCCGCTCACTGCGAGTAGCTGATAAGTCCATCTCAATGCAAACCAGAGCTTCCGACGTATCAGTCATAGCTGAGGAGCGCTCATGAATTCGCAGCACCGTTCCAAAATTGCCCGCAATGGAACGCAAGCAATCTTGATGATACAGATTCGCAGGCAACGCTGGGAAACCGATCCAGACAGGCACCGTCGGTGGATCAGCGTCGAAGTTAAAATCTGCTGTCCAACGAAAAAAGCAAAACAGGTAACCTTTTATATACAGATTCTTCTGAATGAGAGGCTTCATAAAATCCGCCTCACAATCAAACCGAAAGAGAAGATGCCGTGGCGTCCTCTGTTTAGACTCCATCAAAGCCTGCGCAAAAGTCCGCCGGGGAACTGCTAGGGAAGATGAAGAAGCTACGTCCGGAGGCACCAAAAGGCTCCCCGCCGTCACTGGGGGAACCATCGCCGCACCGGCCATGGCCGGCGGGGAGGGGAACGCTCCGATACAGAAATTGTTAATTCCTCTCTCTCTCTCTCTCTCTCTCTCTCTCTCTTAGTTAACTTTTAACTTAACCGCTCTCTCCCACTCTTACTAAAGGGTTTTCATTAATGTTAATTTTAAAATATTTATTTTAATTTATTTTTAAATATGTTAATACATTCTATAAATTAAATATATCGTGAAAATAAATTTTTTTATAAATAACATAATTATTTTCACTAATTAAATTTCAAAACACAAAATTGTCATTAATTACATATTTTGATTATTGTTCATATTTAAAAAATTAATTTTAATTTAACTTTAAAAATGGTAATATATTTTATAAATTGAATATACTATCGAATTAATTTTTACAAATAACATCAATAATCTCATTAATTAAAATTTAAAAGTCAAAAATGACATTAATTATAGGTTTAGGTTACTATTCATCTTAAAAAATTTAAGTTATCTTAACTTTTAAATATTTTTAATATATTATATAAATTACATATACCGTGAAAATAATTCTTTATAAATAACATCAATAATATCACTAATTAAAATTTAAAAATAAAAAATAACATTAATTATAATATTAGGTTACTGTTTATCTTTAAAAAGTATTATACTTTGTTTTTTTAATATTTTTAATATAATTTATAAATTTAATAAACAATGAAAATAATTTTTTATTAATAACATCAATAATCTCACTAATTAAAATTTAGAAATAAAAAATAACATTAATTACAATTTGAGGTTACTGTTTATCTTAAAAAATTATTATACTTTGATTTTTTTTAAATTATTTTTAATATATTCTATAAATTTAATACACCATGAAAATATTTTTTTATTAATAACATCATTAATTTTACTAATTAAACTTTAAAAATCACAAATATTTTTAAAAGTTACTTTTTTTCTTAATATCTTTATTTTTAATTTTTTATTAACTTTGTAATAGATTCTATATGATAAATATAACATTATAATAATAAAACTTTTGATAAAAATTATCATTAATATTAATAACTAAAACTTTAACAATAATAAAAGTTATAACAATTTAATGTTAAACCAGAGAGAGAGAGTGTGTGCATTAATTACAGGTATCCAAATGGGGACATGCTTTTAACCCACCTCCTCCCTTGGTTTTTGAAACCCCGGGACAACCGTTGGTTATCGCACCTTTAAATCTGATCAACTGAAACCTGTAATGAAATTACAAAAATAGTTATCATGTTATAACCCTAGTCCAACTACTTATCAAAGAGGGGCTTATTCTCTGGCCACACATTAAGTCTAGCCAGTGAAACATTATGTTCTTAATTAATCAGTGGACTTTAACCCTTTTTTAACCTCTAGTGAAACATTATATTCTTTATCTAATTGTTCTTTTGTCCTCACCTGTCCTCAACATTGTCTTTTACTTTGGTTTTCAAAATTGATGCAATGTATTGTGCATTAGACACCACACCTACGTCACTAGACGCAGGAGGGGCATAGGTTCGATCTCCATCTCTTCTCCTTCCTCGTAGACAAAAGAATAAAATACCCATAAAAGAATACAATCTCTCCCCCACCCCAATTTTCTCTCTTCAATGAAACTATTCGTGATTTAAATTAAGATCCGATAGTTCAAGATCTAAATCCGATTTGAGTATGAAATAAAATACTATTTTGGATCTAGATCTGATCAAATCCAAACATAAGCATTCAGATTAGGATCTAACTCAACTTCCTATTGTATATATACAGTTTTTAGGTACCAAGCTAGGGGGTTTCACATAATATATGAACCATCATCATAAAAATATGTATTAGCGACTACCTTAATAATTGTCAGTATTAATGCTTGTCACTAACAGCGGCAATCGCTAACCGTCACTTTTAATTTGTTTATTTGTTTCTGTAAGTTGAAGTCATCGTTAATAGTCTAAACGACTTTAACCGTCACTAGTAAGTAATGGCAACAAATGAAAAACCTTTAAGAACACGGCCAATTGTAACCCCAATTTAGTTCCAACACATCCAAATACTTTTTTGACTTTTAGGTCACGTTTGGGATCAAGATAAATGTTGAGGAGAATAGACGTAAGATATTTTGGGTTAATTTATCCTTATTCTTATTCTCATGTATAGTTGGTATGCGACATGATCAGAATAGAAATATTCATATTCTTCGTTTCATAAGAATTGAGGATACGAATGAAGATAAGTGTTGAACAAATACCTTTTTATTTTTCCGTCAGTTGAAGTCATCGTTAATAGTCTAAACGGCTTTAACCATCACTAGTAACTAATAGCAACAAATGAAAACCTTTTAAGAACACGGCCAATTGTAACCCCACTTTAGTTCCAACACATCCAAATACTTTTTGACTTTTAGGTCACGTTTGGGATCAAGATAAATGTTGAGGAGAATAGACATAAGATATTTTGGGTTAATTTATCCCTATTCTTATTCTCATGTATAGTTGGTATGCGACATGATAAGAATAGAAATATTCATATTCTTCGTTTCATAAGAATTAGGGATACGAATGAGGATAAGTGCTGAACAAATACCTTTTTATTTTTATTATCCAGGGTTAAAGGATATGATGTTATTCTCCGTTTGGTTGGGATTAAGAGGACTTAGTCATTTTTTTCATATCTTCACAGTAGTGAAATGACTTATTTAACTATTGTTAACAATCATTGTTACCACTAATATCTTCAACACTTCTAATTAGTGCTAATGAAAATATTATTTAATAACTTTTCTTAATAACGTTGTTTGAGACATTATTTTTTGATTTATTCATATGATTAAAATAACATTAATGATCATGTTCTTTTAAAATTTCTGTTTTATTTATATTCATCATTAGCAATAATTCGACTCTTAATTAAGGAGACTTACGCAAAATCTTACATAGTCAAATAAATTACTTATTTTTACTTCAATGTCATACTTATCATTAATAACAGTTCTAATTAATTTGTTATTAAAAATTTTGATAACTACTAACGAATATTAACATTGATATTTTTTCTTAATAATAATGAGTAGTACAAATGAAGATATTTGAACTGAATTTTTATTTTTATTCACAATCATCGTTAACTTTACTATTTTGATAAATGTGTATTTTGAAGGGAGATACATAGATGAGATCATGTGGTGTTACTTAAGTATCCATGATTATTCGTAGTTAAAAAAGTAAATAAAATTGCATGCGAACAAATAACAATGCATAAGAATAAAGTACATATATAATTTTTCTTAGCATATTTTTCAAGTTATTTGAAGTTTAGTAATATTAACAAAGGTAATGCATCCTTAATTACGTCGATCAAGCATAGTTTCCCTATGAATCTCTGAGATCACAAGTGAGGAGAGGGACCCGGGGAAAGAGACCCAAAGTGAGATGGATCTCAAAAAAATTTAAAATGTTCAATAGAGACACTTTAAGCTTAGAATGTCGGAAAAGCGCTGTTCTTGTAAACATAATATCTGTAAAGGGCAAAAGACATATTTTAATTCTAATGTATTATAAAAAATACCCCCAAATGTTTTACAAATGAAGCTTCTCATTTTTAGCTATAAATATTTTTAACATATAAAAAACATGACCAATTATTATATTGGCCAGAGTCAGAATGCAACTTATATCATTATGTAAATGGAAATTAGCCACCCCAAATAGACAAAATTACTCCTACAGCTTTGAAATCTTGTGAAATTATTTTTATGCCGCTACCTTTATCATATTTATCACAATACCCAAGAAATTCTTAAAAAAAGAGTCATTGTGCCCCTATCCTTAAAACTTCTTAAAATAGAAAACTACCTTTATACTCATACGGAAGGGCACAATTACTATTTTCTTAAATATTTTAAGAGTATTATGATAAAAATGATAAAGGTAGGTAGGAATACAGAGATACTTTTTAAAAAATAAGGGGTGTAGGGATAATTTTCTAAATGAAATATGGTACCTCAATGTGTACAACATTTTATATTTTAATATAATTATTTGAGTTTTTCGCATTAAAATCATTGTTAAACGAAAATTTGAAAAAAAATATTTTTACAAATGTATTAGTAGATATATCACTGTCTAAATTTGAATTGTGCAAAAATATTATATTTGTTGCAGGTATATCACTTTTTTTGCTAAAAATTTATTAAAAAATCACGTTTAAATGACATTTATGCACTATTTGAATTAACCCAATGGCAGGTCTGCTAATGCATTTCTAAGAATGATTTTTTACAAATTTACCTCTAGTAATGATTTTCATACAAAATCCCAATAAATAGGCTCCAAAATTTTCATTGTTAGTTGGGAATTTGATTGTGAATTAGGGGGAATAAAACAACATTCGCGATGCACTACGTAATAAGTGATATCCCTTTAACTTAGTTTATTTTAAAGGAAACAAAATTCATATCATATAGACTTTGATTAAGAAAATTTTATACGTAATATGTTATTTTTTAAGATAAATGAGAATTAACTCCGTTCCACTTTAGGGGTGAAATGGATGAGAGTTATTTCTCAATCCAATAAGATTACTTTTTTTGGCATGTCAAAATAGGAATGAGATAAATTAATTTATTATTTTGATAAAGACAGGACACTCGAATCGTCATTATTAATTGCAAGTTGCAATCACAAGGGACCCAAATCGCACTTATCGATCGCCATTATTGCTTGCAAGTTGCAAGCAAGCCATTATTGATGCCAGTTGCAAACAATGGGGACGTCCTTTCAAGCCCCAAAGAAAAGTGACAAGTGTTATTTCTTCACACACACGTACGAAAGGTAGGTGTTCTCAATATCGCAAGCAAAACACGATAAAGAAAATAGCATGCATACCAACCAAGTTCTTTCTCGATTAATCCATGTTCATGTTCCATGTCATATTGTTTCATGGCATTTTTACGTAGATATTAAAGCGTTCTGGTTCATAGGAGAATAGCGACCAAAACAGTGGACGTTATTCGATTGGCGCCTGTCCAGAAGGGCGCTAATTCTTTAATTAGTAACAGCCTGGTAGATGCCAATTAATGAACGCCCACTACCCCTGACGCTATTTCCTGTAATACATTAAATAATCAACGCATGTTGAAAACTAACTAAGTATGGAATCTGATGTGTAAAAGTTTGCATGAGCATGTTTTTAGGAGCTCCTTATTTTTCTCTTAATTATCATGTAAATTGATCCTTGAAAATCCCCATAAACAGCAAAAGGCTATTATTCATGCAATTCCTAAAGAAACGAACAATGCTTTGTTTCAAAAAATGTACCTGCTTGATGCCTGATGCCATGTACACAGAATGGAATTAGCGTCTATTATAGCAGACATGATTTATTGAAATAGCACCTCTCTACAGAGACGCCAAATCCTAGTTAATTAGAACATTTGAATAAATCTAGAAAAAAATCATAAATTGGCCTCCTTCAGATGGACGCTAATTAAAGAAGTGGCGTCGCTATACACGGATGCCAATTATAAATAACTTTACTTGATTAGTGAAAATTCTAGAATTGACACCCCTTCGAAGAGACGTAAAATTTTGAATTAACGCCTTCCCGATTTGACGCAAATTATTGTCTCTTATGTTTCAACACATTTTGACCCATATCGCGGATCTTTTGGCATTACTGTCTCATGGCCGAGACAGTCCCTATTTCACGAGGTTTCATGCTGACACACTATTTCTTGGAGATTGAATGACCCTCCGCTGGATATTCCTTCCGCCAGATTGGAAACTCTCTCTCTCTAAGGCCTCCGTAAGACTCCGCTAGCCTTGGAATCCCTCAAGGTGACCAAGTAGGTTGTACCCTAAAAACCCTGAAAATTATGTCTCGTCTTGTCACTCTAAAGAAACATGACGACCTAGCCATCATAGAGTGATGTTTAGGTGTTCTGTGAGAGTCTCATCACTGTCTGGAATTAGCGTCCAATATAGTTTACGCCATATTGGAATCAGCGTCCGTCACGGGTGGCGCGATTTCCTTAATGTCTGTACTGTTCACACAATTGACGACCATCGCAGTGGACGCGTATTCTGTAATTGGCGGCGGCCTGAGTGGACGTCAATTATTCTAGATTCATGAATGTCTTGGTTTTATATGATTTATCTACATGTCATCTTGTCTAAAGTTCTATCCTTGAACTCCGTGAATCTACCTTAATGTTCCTACAATGGCGTATTCCTTTGGAACTCTATTGGCTATAAACTATAGTGAATGTCTAGATATTTATATGACTCAATGCCTGGAGTTAATAGGGCCCGGTCTGATCCTGGGAGGAGCACCCGAAAGTATTTGTGCTCATGGGAGCTATATTGACCACGGTATGGCATTACACCGAAATGCATGACTTTCTAGATTTATGGCATTCCACTTTTCTTTCGTGACATGAACATACATGATATTACTTGACGTGCTTGCCTCGACATGGTACTTATCTCGACATGGTACTTGCTAGAATTTAAATAGCGAATATCTCATGGCATGACTTGATATTACATGCTTGATATCCATGTTAACTTTGCTTGGTATATCTCGAAAACTTATTAGTTCATCATTATTATTTCTTGTTATTCCACTCTCAATGTTATCTTGCGTTCATTCATGCATATCTATACTTGCATTTCATGTAACATGTAACTTACTTTAAGCAAGCTTGTTATTGAGATGTAATCACTATTGATCGTTCGCTCATCTAGTGTTTTCCCTTTTTTTTTCCAGGTAATTCCAATGATGAGGTTCAGTCGGATGGGGATGGCCAAGAGAGTTGAGCATAGAACCAACCCAGACGTCTTATGTTATCATCCAGTCGAGTCTTCTATTTTCCTTGAGTCATTATTGTAATTTTCTCTTTATTGAGTCTAGTTTACCATTTAAGTATAATTGACTTTTGGGATTATGTAATGACATAATTTGGAGTTAATAATGAATAAGGGTTTGGTAACTGTCTTGCTTGGTGCACTCTGTCTATGTGTTGATTACCTCATGCTCTGATTGACATGAATGATATAAACTCGTTGCGCATTCTCGGGTTACTTCCGTGCTCGGGGCATGACATATTCTCTGGCCACACATTAAGTCTAGCCAGTGAAACATTATATTCTTAATCAGTGGACTTTAACCCTTTTTTACCTCTAGTGAAACATTATATTCTTTATCTATCTTTTGTCCTCAGCGCTGTCGGTTAATTTTGTTTTCAAAATTGCTACAATGTATGCCTAGTGCAATGGACACTACACCTATGTCACTAGACGTAGGAGGGGCATAGGTTAGATCTCCATCTTTTCTCCTTCCTCATAGACAAAAGAACAAAATACCCATAAAAAATACAATCTCTCCCCCCATTCTCTCTGCAATGATACTATTCATGATTTAAAATTAGATATGATAGTTCAAGATTAAATCCAATTTGAATATGAAATAAAATGCTATTTTGGATCTAGATCCGATCAAATCCAAACATAAGCATTCGGATTAGGATCTAACTCGACTTCCTATTGTATATATATATATATATATATATGTATATATATATATATATGTATATATATATATATGTATATATATATATATATGTATATATATATATATGTATATATATATATATAGGTACCAAGCTAGGGAGTTTCACATAATATATGAACCATCATCATAAAAAAATGTATTAGCAACTACCTTAATAATTGTCAGTATTAATGCTTGTCACTAACAGCGGCAATCGCTAATCGTCACTTTTAATTTGTTTATTTGTTTCCGTCAGTTGAAGTCATCGCTAATAGTCCAAACGGCTTTAACCGTCACTAATAACTAATAGCAACAACCGAAAAACCTTTAAGAACAAAGCCAATTGTAACCTCAATTTAGTTCTAACACATCCAAATACTCTTTGGCTTTTAGGTCATGTTTGGTATCAAGATAAATGTTGAGGAGAATAGACGTAAGATATTTTGGGTTAATTTATCCCTATTCTTATTCTCAAGTACAATTGATATGCGACATGATAAGAATAGAAATATTCATATTCTTCGTTTCAAAAAAATTGAGGATATGAATGAGGATAAGTGCTAAAAAATACATTTTTATTTTTCTTATCCAGGGTTAAAGGATATGACGTTATTCTTTGTTTAGTTGGGATTAAAGGACTTAATCATTTTTTTATATCTTCACCGTAGTGAAATGACTTATTTAACTATTGTTAACGATCATTGTTACCACTAATATCTTCAACCCTTCTAATTAGTGCTAATGAAAATATTATTAATAACTTTTCTTAATAACGTTGTTTGAGACATTATTTTTTATTCGTATGATTAAGAATTTAATAATGATTAATTGTAATAATGATGAAATGATTATCCTTCACTATGTTAATTAGTACTAATTAGGCTATTTCACAAGTAATGTTTTTTATTCATATGATTAAAATAATATTAATGATCATGTTCTTTTAAAATTTATGTTCTATTTATATTCATCATTAGCAATAATTCGACTCTTAATTAAGGAGACTTACGCAAAATCTTACATAGTCAAATAAATTAATTATTTTTACTTCATTATCATATTAATCATTAATAAAAGTTTTAATTAATTTGTTATTAAAAATTTTGATAAGTACTAATGAAAATTAATGTTGATATTTTTTCTTAATAATATGAGTTGTACAAATGAAGATATTTGAACTGAATTTTTGTTTTTATTCGTAATCACCATTAACTTTACTATTTTGATAATTTGAAGGGAGATACATAGATGAGATCATGTGGTGTTATTGAACTATCCATGATTGTTTGTAGTTAAAAAAGTAAATAAAATTGCATCTGAACAAATAACAATGCATAAGAATATAGTACATATATAGTTTTTCTTAGCATATTTTTCAAATTAGTTGAAGTTTATTAATATTAACAAAGGTAATGCATCCTTAATTACGTCGATCATTGTAAGAACACGCTGCAAGGTTTCCCTATGAATCTATGAGATCACAGGTGAGGAGAGGGACCCTGGGGAAAGAGACCTAAAGTGGGAAGGATCTCAAAAAAAATTTAAAATGTTCAATAGAGACACTTTAAGCTTAGAATGTCGAAAAAGGGCTCTTCACGTAAACATAATATCTCTAAAAGGGCAAAAGACATGTTTTTATTCTAATGTATTATAAAAAATACCCTCAAATATTTTACAAATGAAATATCTCGTCTTAAGCTATAAATATTTGTAACATATAAAAACTAAAGAAAAAAACATGATCAATTATTATATTGACCAGAGTCGGAATACTACTTATATCGTTATGTAAATGGAAACTGACCACCTCAAATAGACAAAATTACTCCAACATCTTTGAAATCTTGTGAAATTATCCTTATGCCCCTACCTTTATCATATTCTTATACGTATTATATATATATATATATTAAGATAAATGAGAATTAACTATGTTCCACTTTAGGGGTGAAATGGATGAGAGTTATTTCTCAATCCAACTAGATTAACTTTTTTGGCATGTCAAAATAAGAATGAGATAAACTAATTTATTTTTTTGACAAAGACATGACACTCGAATCGTCATTATTGATTGCAAGTTGCAAGGACAATTAAGGGACCTGAATGGCCATTATTGATGCCATTTGCAAGCGATGGGATCTGACTTTTCAAGCCCAAATAAAGGTGACAGGTGTTATGACGCGGCAACGACGTGGGAATGGATCGACGGCACTCCGTGACGCGAACAGGACGGGACGGATAACTACTATCTCACACAGCTCGACCTCACGCCGGACGGTCTCACACCGGGCGACGCTCAATCCTCACAAAAGAGAAGAGAGAGAAGGGAAAGGCAAGAGAGAATGACTCTTACACAAAACAACACTTCATTCATTCATAACAACATATCTCTCGTAGCACCCCTTTGGCCTCTTTATATAGGAAGAGCCAATACATAAAAAGTCCTTAAGACTATACTTATTTGTATATATATCCTAGCCTAACAAAACAACCCCACCAACCCACTATTGACTTATGGGTTTAACAAGATTAAAATATAAATAACTTTTGACCAACCTTGCCTAATAAAACAAAAGTAAATACATGTAGTAAAACATGTATTTTACACACATACAAATATTCAAAATATGCTCAAAATACACACAAGTATATCTACTCAGTATGCCGGGTCTTCAGTCGAGTCTCCGAGCCATAAGCTCGGTGCAGTTAGGGCGGTGCGGCGTCGTCTCCGAGTAGTGGACCCGGTAGTGGACCCGGTGGTGTCCCCACCAACCCTCCCGGGGCGGCTGGAACTCGACTCCTTCGAGTAAGGGGGGACACTGCTGTGGTAGTGCTCCAGCAGATCTGGATCGAGACGCTGGAGATCTTCCCGGCTGATCCAGGAATCATCAGAAGATGGACGGTCCCGCCAGCGGATAAGGTAGCGCTGGTACACCCTGCTCCGTGTAGTGGTCACCTGCTCATCCAGTATCCTCTCAATGTGCTCGCGTGGAACTCTCGAGGTTGTGGGACGCACATGGGTGGGCTCACTCTCAATGAGAGGAGAAGGCTCGAAAGGGTCACTAGGAATCGCTGTGGGTTCCTTGTAGGCCACTAGGTCTGCCACATTAAAGGTCGAGCTAATCCCATATTCGGGAGGTAAGTCCACAACATAAGTATTGGAGCCAATCTTCCGCAGAATTGGGAAGGGTCCAACACTACGGGCTTGCAACTTTTTAACGGCTCCCGAGGGGAGTCGTTCGGGTCGAACCCGGACCATAACCATGTCACCTTCTTGGAATTCATGGTGACGCCTATGCGAATCAACCAACTTTTTATAGGTTTCATTACTGAGGTTGATTTGCTTGCTAATCGACTCATGCAGACTCTTGACATGTTGTGCAAACTCCTCAGCTGACTTGGATGTTCGAGACTCAAGGGGAAGGGGAATGAGATCCACAGGCTTCCTAGGTTTGTAGCCATGCACGACCTCAAATGGACTCATACCTATGGACCTATTGACGGAGCTGTTGTATGTAAATTCGGCTCGGGGTAAAAGAAGATCCCAAGTGCCGGAATGTTCCCCTACAAGACACCTCAATAGATTCCCTAAACTCCTATTGACGACCTCAGTTTGCCCGTCAGTTTGGGGGTGATAGACAGTGGAAAACTTTAGTTTGGTGCCAACTAGGTGCCAAAGTGTCTTCCAAAAATAGCTAGTGAACCGGACATCTCGGTCAGACACGATGGTTTGGGGGAGACCATGCAAACGCACGACTTCATCAAAGAATAAATGGGCTACTCTAGATGCATCAGATGTTTTAGAACATGCAATGAAGTGGGCCATCTTAGAGAACCTGTCAACGACAACAAAGATGGAATCATGCTTGTGAGCAGTGCGTGGTAACCCAAGGATAAAATCCATGCTCACATCAACCCATGGTTGATCAGGAACGGGGAGAGGAGTGTAGAGACCAGTGTTCTGTTTGACCTGTTTGGCCATCGTGCATGTCCTACACTGGGCTACAATCTTGGCCACATCCCTCTTCAGGCCAAGCTAATAGAAGTGCTCCTCCACAGAATGGATGGTCTTGTTACGGCCAAAGTGACCAGCAAGACCTCCAGCATGCATTTCCCAGACTAGAAAGTCCCGAACAGAAGTCCTCGGGACATAGAGTTGCTGCCCTCGAAACAGAAAACCATCTTGGAGTAGATAGCCAGCAAATGCTGTCGAGGATCCAGCAGACAGAGCAGAATAGGTAGGGCCAAAATCAGGACACTCTCCATAGAGTTTCTTCATGCGATCAAATCCCGTGACCTCTACCCGAACAGTGGAAAGAAGGGAGACCCTTCGACTTAAGGCGTCGGCCACCTTATTGTCCTTTCCAACCTTATGATTTAGGATAAATGTGAAAGACTGGAGGAATTCTACCCACCGACCATGCCTAGGGTTTAAACCCTTCTGAGAGCTAAGGAATTTCAAAGCCTCGTGGTCCGAGTATAAGACAAACTCATGTGGTAAGAGATAGTGTCTCCAGTGTTTGAGGGCTTGGACCACGGCATAAAACTCCTTATCATATGTGGAGTATCGAAGCTTTGCATCAGAAAGCTTCTCACTGAAATAAGCCACAGGGTGGCTCTCCTGGCTAAGCACTCCACCTATTCCTACGCCAGATGCATCACATGAAACCTCAAAGACTTTGAAAAAGTCTGGTAGGCGGAGGACAGGGACTTTGGTCATAAGCTCCTTTATGGCAAGAAAAGCCTGGGAGGCGGCTTTGGTCCACTCAAAATTTTCCTTACAGATGCAATCCGTAATGGGTGCCATAATGGTGCTAAATCCCTGGATGAAGCGTCTGTAGAAGGTGGCTAGGCCATGGAAACTTCGAACGTCATGGACATTCTGGGGCTCTGGCCAGTCTACTATAGCTCGGACCTTGGATTGGTCCACAGACACTCCATGACTTGAAACCACAAATTCGAGAAAAGTGACCCGGTCTGTCATGAATTCACACTTAGTCAGGTTGGCAAACATGGTTTCTTTCCTCAGGGTCTCGCAGACCTCCCTCAAATGGTGAATGTGGTCCTGAGGGTTGTGGCTATAAATGAGGATGTCGTCAAAGTAGACGACAACAAAGCGACCAATGAGGGGGCGAAGGGTTTCAGTCATAAGCCTCATGAAAGTGCCAGGGGCATTGGATAGCCCAAACGGCATGACAAGCCACTCATATAGACCTTCTTTTATTTTGAAGGCCGTCTCCCACTCATCCCCTGGTCGAATCCGGACCTGGTGGTAGCCACTTTTCAAGTCAATCTTGGAAAAGATGGTGGCTCCACTCATCATGTCAAGCATGTCATCAAGACGGGGAATGGAAAATCTGTACTTGACAGTGATTTTGTTGATGGCGCGGCTATCAATACACATCCGCCAGGTGCCATCTTTCTTTGGTGTGAGCAAGGCAGGAACAGCACATGTGCTCTTACTCACCCTGAGGAAGCCCTTTTGTATAAGGTCCTCAACAATTCGTTGGAGCTCAGCATGCTCCCTGGGGTTTAATCTGTAGTGGGGGAGGTTGGGTAGGGTGGACCCAGGGACAAGATCAATGGCGTGTTGAACATCACGCATGGGGGGGAGTGTTGAAGGCAGGTCTTCCGGGAAGATGTCTTGGAAGTCCCGCAGGATTGCCTGGACTTCAGGTGGGACGGAGACCTGGGACTCCTCAGAGGTAATGGTGACGACAACAGCCCAAACAGGGGCACCCTCGGCAACCTCTCTATTCATCTCACGAACACCTATGAAGTTAAGGCGCATAATCGGGTCGTGGTCAACCTTAGGGGCCTTAGGGATGGATATGACAGGTGTAGGAGAGGAGGGAATGGGAAGCTTCCCTTTGGTGGGGGTTGGGGCATTCTCCCGAATTTTGGGGGATACAGCGGGTGTGGAGGTAGGACTCTTTCCCGTGGCCACCTTTGGGGGTGTTGGGAGCAACTGAATCCTCTTCCCATTGTGGGAGAAGGAACACTCATTGGACCGACCGAATGTAGTAAGGTCTACATCATAGATCCATGGCCGTCCTAGGATGATGCTCCCGATCTTCATAGGCACTACATCGCATAGGATTTATCCTTGGTAGGACTGGAACTGGATGGGAATGACACATGTAGTGGTCACTGGGATAGACGTGTCGTCAACCCAAGTCACGTTGTATGGCCTCGGATGAGGATGGGTAGGTAGACCTAGACGGGATACAAAGTCTGAAGAGACTGCATTAATACAACTCACGTTGTCAAAGATCACCTTGCAGGGTTGAGTTTTGACCATGATGTAGGTTAGGAAGATGGAGGTTCGACGCCAGTCGTCCTCCTGTGGGTGTGCCAGGATGCAGCGGACCACACCCAATCTTTCATGGCTAGAACTCTCGGCAATATCTCACACTTGCATGTACTCGACATGTGTGCCATCATATCCTGCATCTAACTCCTCAAACTGGGTGATGAGGTCGGGATCGGCCTCGTATCTCTCAAGGGTTTCTCCTTCCTGAGGTGGAAGCTCCATGGATTGGGGGTCGGTGATGACCAAGGCTCGGGTGGGGCAATTAGTGGCAATATGCCCTAAGTTATGACACCTGAAGCAGCGGACTCCCGAGACAGGGGCTGGTTGGGAGGTGCTAGGGACGACTCCCTTTCCCTTGTCATCTCTCCTCTCGACTGGTGGAGTATACTCCAGCCTAGGCACAGCTGCGGGTGCATGTAAAGGGTTCCGTGGGAAAGGAGCCGTAGGGGCAACGGCCCTAAGTGGGGTAGCAGTAGGAACGTAGGAGGTGGAGGGGCCAGCTCTCTCAGTGTAGTGGACTATAGGGTTTCGGGTGTCAGGTTGGCGATAGATGGGAACCCGAGGTGGGGCCACCCTTTGAAACCTCTCAACATCTCGTGCAACCTGGTAGGCGTGCTCGAGGGTGTTAACCTCCCGTAAGAATAATTCCCGCTGAATACTCTCGTGTAGGCCAGTCCTAAACCGAGAGAGGGTGACGGAGGCATCCTCCATGACTCGACTCCGAAGGAAGAAGTCATAAAAGTTGGTGATGTACTCGTCCACAGACTTTCCATCTTGGGTGAGTTTCTGCCATTGGTCTAAAAGACGTTGATGGTAGGAAGGTGGCAGATACTTCTCCCTCAATTTCTCCTTCATTTCTTCCCACGTGCTAATAGGCTCCTCCCGCCTTCTGGCTAGGAGATTTTCAACGTTACACCAGTAAGTTTTGGCTTGACCGAGGAGTTTCATTTTGGCAAATCTCACCCTTGTGGCAGGGGTCATGCGGCGATGCCAATCAAAATATTGGTCCATCCCGGTCTCCCACTCAAGGTATGTAGCGGGGTTGAGGGACCCATCAAAACTTGGAGCGTCAATCTTGACGTTCCGTAGGATGATATCTTCATCGTCGTGGTCTCTCTCTCGAGGCGTACGGGCCTCTTGCTCTCTACCTTGGGGAGCCTGATTCGGGCGGGCTTGCTCCCTCTCCTCCCTAGGATTGGCTACGGGATTGCCGTGGCCATTTACTCTTCCTTCCTCTCCCTTCAGTCGATCCTCTAAGGCTCGGATCCTCTCATCTAGCTCGGCTCGAAGTTGGTCTATGGATTCTTCAAAATGGGTTAGAAGATTATGCTCGAGCTGGGCCAACATAGCACTCACGCTCTTCTGATCCATGTGGGATTGTAGAGTTGAAGGGCGCTCTAGACGGCCAGATGAATTCCTGGACCAACGTGGCATGCACGACCACGGACCTAGATGATGCAGTCCTGGGACCGATAATTAGTAAGCTATAGACCCAAATTTTGTTGGCTAATTGGCAAAGTGCCAATTTGAAGGGGCCGGTCAGGGAGAGTTGCTCGCCCGTAGGCGAAGTAGTTGTGGAACTACCTCCTGATAATTAGGGTACCCTAATGTGACAGTCTAGGGCCTAAGGATGGGTACATACAAGCTCTCGCTTTCCGTCCACAGCGATGCACTCAAGAGACTGGCTGCATGGATCGGGCTCTCTCTTACTTCGTCGCGCGGCAATTGAAAAGATACTAAATGAGCAAGTTTGGAGCACGTACCTAGCTGACTGAAAAGTCTAGCTCCGACCGGAGACGAGGGCGAGCGGGGACGTGCGTGCCCGCACGGCGTCGACGAAGCTTGAGCGGTTACAAAAAAATTCACTCCTTGCAGGGAGGATTGAATTATTACAAAACCACTTTAAAATTTCCCACGCAGGGAAACAAATTATTTCAACTTTCTCCGCGCAGGGAGGATTACGGACACTCACACTCCATGAATTACGGACTGTGTGTCGGTGACTGGGTGACTCGGCCGTTGGTCGAGCCGGAGTTGTGGACTTCGGGTGCCACACCTTAATCAATGAATATAAATATAGACATAGTAGATGTATATAGATATATATAAATGTATACCATATATATATATACACACTTTTTTTTTCAACACTTCATTTACCCATTTTTTTTCCAATTTTTCAAACCCCCCTTCTTTTCTTTTCTTTTCTTTTTTTTGCAAATCTTTCTTTTCAAACCAGCTATGCGGCTGGTGGCCAAAAGGGGGGGGGGGGTGGTGGGGCGCGGTCAACGTGCTGGGCGCGTGGCCAGCTGGCCAGGTGGGCGGGCGCACGCTGGCGCGCTGGGGAGGGCGCAGCTGCGTGCTGGCCGGCGGGCGGGCGCGGCCAGGCGAGGGCCGAGCGCGGGTCTGGCGAGGGCACGGGGCCGTGGGCGCGTGGCCGGGCGCGGGGCGCGGAGGCGCGGGCACGCCGAGGCGGGCGGTCGGGGCGGGCGCACCTGGGCGAGGGCCGGGTGCGTTTGGCCGCGGGCGCGGAGGTCGGGCGCGGGGCGCGGGGCGCGCCTGGGCGCGGCGGCAAGGGTGGCGGGAGGCGCCGGACGCGGTGGCGCGCTGGGAAGCGCTCGACCGTTGCAGCCGCGGGATTTTGAATGGCGGCACGGGCGATGAGGCTCGGCCGCGAACTCCCTTTTTTTTTAATCCTCTTTCTCCTCATCCGAAATCAGTTCCTTTTTTTCTT
Source organism: Amorphophallus konjac (assembly GCA_022559845.1). NCBI lineage: Eukaryota > Viridiplantae > Streptophyta > Magnoliopsida > Alismatales > Araceae > Amorphophallus > Amorphophallus konjac. Next base: position 313,648,398 of record CM040127.1, read on the forward strand.
CTATTTTTTTCCTTTTTTTTCTTTTACCTTCTTTCTTCTACTTCGGAGAGGAACGAGAGAGAGAGAGAGATACAGAGAGTGAAACCGAACTAGAGAGAGAAAAATGAGCAGAAATGAGAGGAAGATATTACAAAAGAGAGAGAGAAACGAGAAACAGAGAGGGAGAGAGAGAGAGATGGGGGGAAACGTAGGGGGGTTAATTTCCTGCTAAATTTTTTTTTCTTCTAACAACTTAGAGAAAGAAAGATTGACGACGGGGACGCCGGGGTTGAGGGAGGCGCCGTGTTAGGCTCTGATACCAATTTGACGCGGCGGCGACGTGTGAATGGATCGACGGCACTCCGGGACGCGAACGGGACGGGACGGGACGGATAACTGCTATCTCACACAGCTCGGCCTCACGCTGGACGGTCTCACATCGGGCGACGCCCAATCCTCACAAAAGAGAAGAGAGAGAAGGGAAAGGCAAGAGAGAATGACTCTTACACAAAACAACACTTCATTCATTCATAACAACATATCTCTCGTAGCACCCCTTTGGCCTCTTTATATAGGAAGAGCCAATACATAAAAAGCCCTTAAGACTATACTTATTTGTATATATATCCTAGCCTAACAAGACAACCCCACCAACCCACTATTGACTTATGGGTTTAACAAGATTAAAATATAAATAACTTTTGACCAACCTTGCCTAATAAAACAAAAGTAAATACATTTAGTAAAACATGTATTTTACACACATACAAATATTCAAAATATACTCAAAATACACACAAGTATATCTACTCAGTATGCCGGGTCTTCAGTCGAGTCTCCGAGCCATAAGCTCGGTGCAGTTAGGGCGGTGCGGCGTCGGCTCCGGGTAGTGGGCCCGGTAGTGGACCCGGTGGTGTCCCCACCATGTTATTTCACTTTTTATATTATATATTATTACTATGCTCCCCCTTGGACTTATCCTCGGCAGGCAGCCAACAAGCAAAGACTTGGGAGTAGATGCTTGTGATCCACCTACCATATGGTGGTATGTGGACTGGTTTTGACCCACATATCCAGCAATTGTTTATTTTATGATCACAGTCCCTGCTGCTGGGTGGCAGACCCGTTTGGTTCACATCAAAGATCAGATGCATATTTTAAAAGTTAAGTCTAAGATCAGGTCAGATGGATTGTACCTTTCTTCATAGTAAGGTTCTGCCGGGCACAATAATTGGATGGCAGACAGATTTCTATGTCCTTGTAGGGGGGGGGGGGGTCTTGTGCCATTTGCTCTCCAGAATAAGTTGAACATGTGGGTATTCAGGTCCCCGTGGTGTAGTCTGAGACAGGATAACTGGGTTGATCATATTTAAGTCTGCTGACTCTTGCTCCCACTCCACAATGGCATCATCAATTCCTATGTCCTCATCAGGAAGGAGTTAGATATTGAAGTTTTGGCCAAAATTATGCTGCTGGGGGAAAGGGAATGCGAGAGGCCCCATTTTGGCCATGGATTGTCTCTATATATATATGTTAGATTCCTGTCAATCACCGGTGTTATAGTAGATTTTAGACTCTATCCAAACTCCCCGTTTGGTATCGGGTTACCCGATTCTGCGTTTGGTTCGTCTGTTTTGGGCAGGGATATCCAGGGATAAGGTGAATGGGAATATCCCCGAAAATAGGGTTAGAAATGAGGATAACTCATTCCACCGAAACGGTGGAATGAGTTATCCCCGCCCATTAACCCTATTTTCCTCTCTCTCCTTAATTAATGTTATTAATTTTAGTTAACAATAATAAATAATTATTGAAATATATAATTATTACTAAGTATATTTTTAAAAGAGAAATAAATAATTAAATATCATTAATGTTAGTTAAGTTTAATGTAGAAAAAAATTGATTGATCAAAAGTCTCATTATTACTAAAAAAAATTAATTAAAAAATATTAAAATTTTTATTATCACTAATCATAATTAAAGTAGAATTTGATTTATGTTATTGATGATATTGTATTAATATTAATTTAAACATTATTATCGATCATCATTACAATTGATAAATATATTAAAGTTAAGCTATACTATTTAATTACTCATAATTATGAAGAGAATAATTATTAATCTTCAACACCATTCTTACTAAATATTTTTTAAAAATATCTTAAATAATATCTTTATTTGCACTATTTTAGAGTATTAACTAAATTATTTTTATAGTATTTTTATTAATATTAATAAATACTATCTATTAAAATCTATTTTAGGATCTTTCTTAGTCGTAACTATGATTGTAAAGTCTAATTAAGTCTTTTCGCTAAAAAATTTACTTGAATCTTCTAATCTCATCCAAACAAAGAATAACATCACGTGTCTTAACCCGGGATAAGAAGGACAACATGGTAATTTTTTAGCACCTATTCTCATTTGTATCTCTAAATTTTACCAAACGAAGAATAGGAATATTCTTATATTTATCTCTTCGCATACCAAACATGCACGAGGATAAGGATAGGAATAAATTAACCCAGAATGATTTATGTCTATTCTTCTCAAAATTTATCCCGATACGAGACGTAACTACTAGATAGCTCATCCCGGAACTGAGAGAAACAATATGGGTGCTTTGTTTTTCTCTCTTTAGAAAAGGAATGATGACTTCCCATCCAGATCCAAATTTTTCTTTGAATTTGGATCAGGCTACGACGCAGAGTGCCTTTATTTTGTGAATTCGGGGCCCGATCTGAAATCAGTTGTTTCGGATCAGATTTTGGAGCCCCCCAATATGTCCCCATCCCCATTTCGGGATGCCCTGAAATCTCTTTCTCTCGTCTTCTCTGATCCCCTCTTCTCAAAACTAGGGTTGTCAATGAGTCAGGCTTAGGTCGGCTCTACCCGGACCTGACTTATCAATTTTAAAGTCCGATCGGTCGAGTTGAGCCGGGCCCGACAGTATTATAAAAGTGTAAATCTCGGCTAAGTCCAAAGTTGACCGAAAAAATAAATAAAAATTAAAAAATAACAATATATTTAACAATATAAAATCTTAATTTCACTAAATTAATTAAATTAGGGTATTGATATAATTAATTTATTTATTTAAAATATTTTTTATTTTTCTATTTCAAATAACTAATTTTCTGCAATTTATTATTTTGACAAAGACGAGGCATCTGAATCGTCATTATTGATCGCCGGTTGCAAAACATTAGGGACCATTTTTCGAGCCCAAATAAAAGTGACAATTGTTATTTTTATATTATTATTATTATTATTATTATTACTATTATGTTCGTTCCTTGGACTTATCCTCGCAATCAATCAGCCAACAAGCAAAGAGTACTTGGGAGTCAATGCTGGTGATCTACTCGTCTACCTACCATGTGGTGGTACATGGGCTGGTTTTGACCCATATACCCGACGATTGTATTTTGATGATGACAGTCCCTACAGCAGGGTGCATGGCATACCTTTTGGTTCACAGCAAAGACAAATGCATATAAGTTAGAAAAAGTTTTAAGTCTGAGATCAGGTGAGATGGATATTCAGGTGGTCCTTGGATTAATCGTGCCTTCCTTTCTTCAACAAAGGTTCTGCATGCAGGACACAATAATAATTGGATGGCATGGCAGACAGAATCTTATGATGTCCTTGCCAGGGCCCTGTTGTGCGTTTGCTCTCCAGAAATAATTAAGTTGGAACTACCTGTGGGCTCACTCGATACTAAAGCTGGGTAAAGCAGTGCTGCTAACCGTGCCAAGAAAATCGCATGGAAGGATGAGTAAATCTTGTTAAGGGAATTAAGGATGAGTAAATCTTGTTAAGGGAATTAAGGATGAATATAACATGCATGCCATTTTGATTAATATATGTGGGCTTGCTCGCAAACGCCATTTTGACCACAAATGGATCCACAAATAATAAGTCATGGCCATCCATGTATATTCTCAAGAACTCTCATCTATGTTCTAGCTAGGGTAATCCTACTATGTAGTGTAGTCTGAGAGAGAATATTTAATTCTGCTGTAGTCTAGCATCATCAATTCCTATGTCCTCATCGGGAAGGAGTTGGATATTGAGGTTTAGGCCAAAATTATGTAACCCTAATAAAAGTAACATGCTGCTTGGGGAAAGGGAGCGCGAGAGGCCCCATTTTGGCCATGGGTTACTCTCTATCTCTCTCTCTATCTCTCTCTCTATCTCTCTCTCTCTCTATGTTAGATTCCAGTCACTCACCGGTGTTGAGTAGTAGATTTTAGACTCTCCGAAACTCCTAACTATCTCATCCGAGGACGATGACTTTCCATCCAGATCCAAATTTTTCTTTGAATTTGGATCAGGTTATGACCCAGAATGTCTTTATTTTGTGGATTCGGGGTCCAATCCGAAATCAGTTGTTTCGGATGGAATTTTGGAGTGCCCCGACGTGCCCACACCCCCATTTCGGGGTGTCCCGAAATCTCTTTCTCGGACCGAACTTATCAATATTAAAGTCCAATAGGTCGAGTCGAGCCGGATCCGACACTATTATAAAAATGTAAATCCCGACTAAGTCCCGACCTGACCTAAAAAAGTAAATAAATATTTTAAAATTAAAATTAATAATATATTTAATAATATAATAATTTAATTTTAACAAACTAATTAAATTAGAGTTTTGGTATAGTTAATTTATTTATTTAAAATATTTTTTAATTTTCTAATTCAATCAACCACTTTTGTACAATTTATTATAACCTTTATAAATGTGCATACTGTATTGGCACGAGAGACGATGTGATGTGAAATGGGCGAACTCGAAATGAGAGACGTGACATGGTCAACAAAGCTGTTAGAGCAAAGTCATGCCGTCATATAATAAAAAAAATGACCTCCAACAGTCTATCCCCTCCTTCTCCCTGCCGTCGCTCTCTCTCTCTCTCTCTCCCTTCCCTCCCCCGTGTTCTCTCTTTCCCTCCCTCTTCTATCTTTAGTTCTCTCTGTCATCTTTTATGGCATACATTAATAAAGGGATTTTTACATATTAGTCCCTACAAACTTAGCAAAGTATCGATTAGTACCTCGAATCTAACTATTATTTTAGTAGTCCCTATAATTTTAGTCGTTACACATTTAAGTCCCTGCCGTGCCGTTCATTCTGTTAACTAAACTATAGTTATCTTATACTCAAGGAAAGGAAAATACTAACTTATCCCGGATTAAGTGTGAGTGTGAGAGAGAGAGACAGAGGGAGCACTACTATAGCGGTCGGTAGTGCTCCTGGGGGGGCGCCGCGCCCTCCACCCGACATGTAGCCAACAGTTCGGTTATCAAAGAGACACTAAGGCCCTGTTTGTTTCTAGGTTAGAATAAGACGTTCGACCCTTTTGAGTCGAACAAAGCTTGTCGGGTGGAATAATGGGCGTTGGGTGTGAGGGAGGGGTGTGGGTCCCACACCGATTCTCTCTCATCGTATAGGTAACCCAGCCGACAGTTCTAATAACAAACTGGGCCTAAGAGAAAAGGACGATTTTTTTCCGCCGGTTCTCCTTTGCATAATTTGGGTCGGTTCGTTTGTCCGGTTAGGTTTAATAACTCGCCCTTCTCGTTCTTCTTCTCCCAAGATCATTTCCCTCTGGAAACCTATCACCTCCTTCTCCTCCGATACGGGGCTTTGCTCGATGACGATCCTCTTCCCCTCCGCGGAGCAACATTTGATCTCGGCGAGGTGGACATTGCCGATGTCTTCGCTCCCCAGGCGGCACACAAAGTGGAGGTCCACGGGGGAGAAGGGGTTCCCAAGCGAACGCGGGCCGATGTCGCCAGATGCGGTCGACGTAGGAGGCGGCGTCCTCGCCAGAGGAGAGGTGCTTGGCGAAGGCATCTGCCATGTCCACCCATATGACCATAGCAGATTCTGGAGGTTTTTGCGTGTCTAATGCTAATATCTCATTTTGTCACACAGCATTTTTTAATCATAGTTTGCACTAATTGATGCATAAAATGCTGAGAAAGTGAGAAGTTCTATTACATAATGTAAAGCAGCTAAACTTGGCCTTATGTTTTTGTGGTAGTCTGGGACAGTTGCATATATATAGCCTATGTACGATATGTTTTATACCTCTGACATGTCTTCTATTACAAGTTTCTTGTTCTTAGGTAAATTTGTTATTGAACTAGATATTATTTTAGTTAATCACTTTTACTGTTTTCATTTTCTGTTTCATTTGTTTTAGTGAATTATTTTAGCCCGTGGTAGAAAGGAAGTTATCCCTAAGCCTGCGAATTCCACTTGATGTTGCTCACTTTAGGACTGTCATTTAGCATGTCATGATTGTACGAGACAAACATGTGATTGACTGGTAGTAGCAAAGCATGACCCTCTTCAGATGGATGCAATTGGTATTTCAATAAATTTCTCCACAGATGCTAACTTATCTCTTTTATCTATTCTGATGGCCTTTGTACTTCATTTCACTTTTCCAGATACTGTTTGGATGTGTTGCTCAATACACCATCATGCCAGCCTTTGGAGCAATAATTAGCAAAGCCCTGGGCCTCTCACCAGCTCTTGCCGTTGGTTTGATTTTGCTTGGATGTTGTCCAGCGGGAACAGCATCGAATGTCGTAAGCTATCTGATGCACATTTCTTTTAATAAGTGCAACAAAAAAAATCTGATATACAGTGTCATATTCAATGTTACTATACAGAGGAATCATATAATTAGTCTATTCCTTGCTTAACTATTGCACATATTTCGTAGTTCCAAAAGCCTTGTGTAAGCTCTCACTTTCCTCCAGAATTGTGCTTTCTCTTCTGTGTAGACAAGCTTAAGATTCGTTGGATCAAATAAAACTTATACTCCATGGTTTTGATGGAGTTGAGAAATACCACAGCTAGCATTTAATCAAAATTCTTCTATAATGTTTGTTATTCTTTCAGTGTATTTTCAGAAACTCTTGTTCGTCTAAAACAATCAATAGTCTCTGCATCAAATGGTTCTCATCTTGGATTCAAAGACATGTTATCTGGAGATTTGGGGGTTGTCGTATTATCTGTTATCCTACTGCATTTTGCAGGTTTCTTTGTGGGGGTATGCCTTTTTCACCTTTCTTGCTATGATTATTTTGTTTTCTCCTTCTTCCTTTGTGTATTAGAATAATGTGATGCACAGTCGAATAATTTTTTTGAACTTTCATTATAAGTATCTCTTGTCTTTTTTTATTATTAGAGTACATGAATTATTCATGAACTTTTCTTGGTGAAGTTAAATATTATCAGGTAGAACTTTCGTTAAGTTCAGAGTTGGGCATGAATGTCATACAGAGTGTGGTCATATGTCTCATGATTCCAAGGATTTAGGAACGAATATTAACATGTTTATCAAACAAGTTGTGAATAATATTAACTAGAAAGAATATGAGATATCACATCTAATTAACTTTGACTGTTCAACCTTCAAATGAAATGAACTTATGAATAGAGTGCCCAACTTAAGTGCTATATTAAATTTAAGTATGATGCTCTCCATCATTTGATAAAAAGATTGGATAACAAGGATAAAATGTGATATGTCCTTGACACTTGGCACTGTAGCATGCGTTTTAAACCTTATGTAGCAAACAAGGTAAAAAATAAAACTTGTGACTAGGTTATGTGACTATGTTATCTTTTAGAGTAATGCTACACTCAAGTTAATTTTCAACCTGACTCCATATGAAACGTGCTCCTCCGCTTAGAATTGTTGGCTGGTCTAAATGCACTCCATAGGATGACCAGCTGCATTTATTTTAGTCTAATTCTAATGGTCATCTCATGTCAGAAATTTCATTTGTTCAATTTAATTGCAATTTGCAAGCATCTCTACAAAATAACACATAAGGCATTCCATAATCTACATGGAGTTTTTTAATCAGTTTTCTGCTTTCTGCTAACTATGTTGGTGTTAAAGATGATGTTTTAACTTGGCTTCTTCACTGATTGTGAGGCAGAAATTATTACCCAGTTTCTTCAAATGATCATCATTTTTGTTAATATAATTCTTCGCAGATTTGATCACCCAAATATTGTGAAGCTGGAGGCCTTGATAACTTCCCGATTGTCATGCAGCATATATCTTGTTTTTGAATATATGGAACATGACCTTGCAGCATTAACATCCTGCCCTGACATCCAATTTTCGGAGTCACTGGTTTGTCTATGCCAAATATTCACTTTCAGCCAGTTTTTTTTATGTAGCATTTAAAGTTTCTTTTTTTTGGCTATCATGTCAAAAATGGTTCCCCTCAAGCTGCTCTTCGAAGAATTTCACATGTTTATTTGTCACTTTTGCAGGTAAAATGCTATACGCACCAGTTATTATCTGGACTTCAACATTGCCATTCACGTGGTATCATGCATCGTGACATTAAGGGTGCAAATCTTCTGGTCAACAATGATGGCATTTTGAAAGTAGCTGACTATGGTCTGGCAAACTTCTCTAATCTTGGTGGGAAGCACCCATTGACAAGCCGTGTAGTGACTCTGTGGTACCGTCCACCTGAGCTTCTCTTGGGATCAACAGATTATGGAGCATCAGTTGATCTGTGGAGTGTTGGCTGCGTATTTGCAGAACTGCTTCTGGGAAAACCTATCCTGCAGGGGAGTACGGAGGTAATCAACTTTAATGTTTATTTTTGAGTATGATACTTGCCATATTATCAGGCCATTTTTATGTATGGTAGCTACATGCTCTGCTCTTTTCCATGTGGAAGATAATGTTCACAGTTCATGAGAATTATGAGCAATGATGCCTCCGACAGCAAACCAGGTCCCTTTGAGGATTCAATTGAAGTTTGATATTTAAGCATTACATCGACCTGCTGACTTTGCTATATGGCTCATGCATACACATTAAATGCTTTTAAGGACTAATATGGTTGTGCGAACATGTGTTCAAGCCTTTTTGTGCAGCCTGATGCAGAATAGACAGCCATCCAATGAAGGTTGTATGGCTGCACCTCTTTCCCACATAAATTTGGCCCTTCCCTTGAAAATGGGGTGGAGGCATGGCACTGCCGCCCGCATGGATGTGCAGGGCCATCTGATCATGCCTAGCACCTGCTGCAAATAGCAGATCTCAGGATCAGATAGCATCTCTTGTTCACGATTTTGCCTGATGAGATCAGATGCATCCTCTGTGTGCAGCTCTGTTAGATGCTTATCTTTGTTTTCCTTTTTCTAAGCCAATTGCCATTTGGAAGTTCTATACTTGCTTCTCTTGTTAATGCTTATATATATATATATATATATATATATATATATATATATATATATATATATATATATATATGAAAACTCCATATCATGTTCAGATGTGTCATGAACTTTCTCTTGCCACAAGGACAGTTTCCCACTGACAAACTTTCTCCCTCATTCTAGACTTTCTTCCCACTTAAAACATCTGGCATGCCAAACATTGATATGTTGCATGCTATCTGTACACACGTCTAACATTTTTTTTTATCTTACATGTAGATTCAAGATTCTCATTTAAAAAAAAGGTAATTCCACAGTATGAAATGGAAACAGCAGAAGCTATCCTCTTACTATATCCCTTTTATCTTTCACTAGAGTCATACATGACATTCAGTTAGCTGCTATTTTGCAGACGCGTTCCCTGACATTAACAGAGTGAAAATTTTTAGTTATAACATGGATCTGCTATTCACTCTGTTATAACATTTTTTTTTTGCAGACGCGTTCCCTGTCATATATTGACCTGTTAATATATTTTAAAAAAAAACAAAGTGAACAGAGACAAGCAGATCCATTGAGTTCTGATGGATATTTGTCATCGGAGATTAATGACCAATGTTTAAATCCACAACCAATGCAAGTATCTAATGGATTTCTATAGTTATAAGTTGATACAGAATTTCGGTGATATGTATCTTGGAATTCTAGGCAGAGGTTTATGATAGTTTGATCTTCACCTGTATTATTAACTGGTTGTTACATCTGTTGTGCAGAGTTTTAAATATGGCATATGTTGTGAAAAAAAAAAGACTATTAAAAACGGAGCAGCCCACATTCCTGAAGGATTAAATGACATCTTCATAATTTCACTGCACGTTGTTCGGTTGTTGTCTTTATAAAGAGTATCAATTACAAACACAGGAATGCTTCATGTAATGCCGTTTAATTTGTCATATTTTTGGAATTTTTTTAGTGGCATCCAGCCAATTTATCTTTTAAGTGGAGACTATGTCATCATATATGACATGATGACGTGAGTGTCAAGAAAAAAATGATAAATATTACCCATTATATTCATCTATGTTTCTCAAAGATGCCGGCATTATCGTCACAGATGTGTGCTACTTCCATCACGGTGGATTTCTTCGGAGGGCGCAGGCGTAGAAGTTTAAGAAACTTGCTTAGAATTAAGGAAGAGAGCAAGGCCATTAATGTCATTTATAATTAGGTTATAAAACAATTGCGGAGTGTAGGAATCCATCGACTTAATTACTTTCTGTGTCATGAGGAAGAATATAACTATCCTTAGGAGGACATACATCGAGTTAATTTCTCTCTTTCCTCGATCGAGCAGAGCCGCGTCTGAGTGTAATTAAATTGTTTTTTTAACTAAGGTCATATTTGTAAGGGATATGAGGAGAGACTCGACCCCGGCCACCTTACAAGAAAATTTATATATAATAAGCATAGAGGAAAGAAGAGAGTTGATAATACAGGGGACCACGAAGGTCGAGGGGGGGAGAGACATCCTGCTAAAGAGGAGAGGAGGCCCAAGAACAAGTGGGCACGGCCCAATAAAGCCCAAGAGGAAAGATCCCAAAAGGAATCCTGAGATACAGCACGTGGGCGAGGCCCAAAAAGCCCTAAAAGGAAAAATGAGATCCAGTGGGGGCTGTTTCCGTGGAAGCCAACAGAGCAGCATTAGGTAACGTGGCATCATGTGCGGTCAGCGTGGAGAAGTGACAACGCCGTAGGGGGGGAGTAGAAGCCAGGATTCCCGCCAACGGAAGCGTGCTAGGGTGGAGAAACACGTGTCGTCCGGAGGTTGGATGAGGCTAGGAGGAGAGGAGCAGAGCGCCGCTGAAGGGGACGCTGACGGGAAGAGGGCGAGAGCAGCAGCTGTGCCACCACTGCCGCACCGGCGAAGGACAACGAGGAGAAGGGCAAGCAACGGACCAACCGCCCAGGCGCAACCAACCCCATACGGTGGCTGCGGATACAAGACGAGACCTGGAAGCCATCTCATTTGGACGATCTGGACGTCCACATTTGGCATCTGTATAGAATGAACAATTTGTTTATTTTGCCTTCCAACATCTCTAATAAGGCTTCAAGAAGAACTGACACCGAGTCATCCACTGTTGGGCTCTACGTAACATGCTACGTACATACAAATTATCAATTACATATGACACCGTAATAAATATGGCACATGATAATATATATGAAGTCTCACACATGGCTCTAGCTAAACTTAATTTAATTTACGGCAAACCGAGTGAACGAACGCTGATTGAGAGTATGTTTTTTTCACTTAATTTTTCTTGCCATCGATTAAAAAGACCGAAAGTGTTATTATAAATTTTTTAAAAGATCAAAATAAACTCACGCGCAAGGCGCGTTCATTTGACTAGTTATTAAAGATATCTTTTATATATTCTACTTAACTAAGATGAGGTCTCGCAACATAATTAGACGTGGCATGGTTGTCAGTTGAATTTGTAAGATTTACTAGGCTGGATTCAGTGCGTTTACTTGGAAGCTCATTCAACTAATTAAAGAGTAATGTTTAGTGCACTCACCGTATTAATTATATTTATCGATATAATTAGTGTAATATTTAATATTTTTTTAAATTTTTTTTGAGTGGCTCTCACCCCCAATTTACTTGACCCTCGTTAGGGCTGTCAATGGGTGGGGTCCAACCTGGGCTTAGGTCGGCCGGCTCGGACCTGACTTATTAATATTAAAGTCCAATCTCCGTCCGGGTCAAGCTCGGTACTATTAAAAAAATATAAAGTCCGACTAAGGTATGGCCCGACCCGACAACTTAAATAAAAAATAGTAAAAAATAATATATTTAATAATATAAAATTTATAATCTCATTAAATTAATTAAAGTTTTAAAATTAATTACATAATTTATTTGAAAATATAGTTTTAATTTTTTTAATTAAATAAAATAACATAATTTTAACTAATTAATTTTTAAAATCTGAAAAGAGAATAAAAAAAGATAGAACGGGCTGGGCCGACCTGCGGGCCGAACTCAAAGTCTCGGGACGAGCTTTTAGGCCCAGCTAAAGATCCGATGGTCGAAAAAGATCTTGCGGCGCCGAACTCAAAGCTCGAGCCTGGGCTGCCGGTCTAGTCGGGCGGAGCTTCTAGGCCCGACTAAAGACCCGTGGGCCAAAAAAAACCTTGTATCCCTGCTCGAAATCGAGCCAGACCTGCGAGCCTGTCGGGCCAACCTGACCTATTGACAACCCTAGCCCCCACGCCATCTCATCGGACGAAGAGGGGTGGAGGCCAAGTAAAAAAAAAAAAATACCTCCCCATGAAACTATTCACAAGATCTGATTTTTGTTTTTACTTGACATCCACGTCACGTCACCACGTGACGTGGGGGTTAAGAAAATTTAGGATAGAGTCCACTCAAAAAAATTAAAAAAATTATTAAGTATTATATTAATTACATCTATGGATGTAATTAGTGTAGTGGATGCACTAATTATTATTCCTAGTTAAATTATTTTGACAAAAAGACATTAGAGATTAAGCACTGTCTATATATATATATAGTCTTTGAGTTGACTTTCAATTCTTGAATTAAAAGCTTTAAATTGAAACTTCCTAGATTGGGACAAAATGGTATTATGACCAACGTGTGCAACTGTCCAAAGCCAATTATGATAATTCCGTTCAATATTTTTCATAATTAATCAAAACGAAAATCAAAAATAAGTTCGAACTAAAAATTGAGGCAAGGACATTCTTAACCATACTAACACGTTAATAGCTAGGCATCTAAATTAATGAGTTCGAACCTTCGTTTCGTAGGCAAAGGCAAAACCACTCGAGCCACCCTCTCTAGAGGTAGCTCTAGATATTCATATAATAACTAGGCATCTAAAGTAATGGTTAAACCATTCGTAGGGAAAGATATACGGTATTGCCACGGAAAATCCGGGTAGAGAAGCCCATGTGGCTGATAATTATTATGCAATATTTATGCCAAAAGAGGTACGTAGGTCCCACATCCTTTTGATAGAACATCGGCCCATTGGAACCTTTGACCGTGATAACCAGTGCTGACCTTTGACCAGCCCAACACGGTCATTGGGTGGCCGCAAATGCGAAGGATCTCGGCGTCTTTAGGCATGTCAACGGAGCGGATACGAAGCGAATATATGACTATCTATATCCGCTCTATTTTAAAATTTAAATTATCTGATTTTGATCCGCTCCAATTTGAATTCGGATACGAAGCGAATATATGACTATCCGTATCTGTACCGTTTTAAAATTCGAATTATCTGTTTCAAATTCAAAAGTATATAAATATAATTATAAAATGTTAAAAGTATATAAAATATAATTATAATATATAAAATAAATTCTAAATTAAAATACAATTATAAAATGTCTAAATTTCTCTACAATATTATTTATTTTATAATATATTATTTAAAAATATGTATTATATGATATATAATATTTCGAACAGATATTTTTCGAAACGAATATTATAATATTTGTATCCGTTCCAATTCGAATTCGGATATTATTCGTATCTGAAAAAATGAATATGAATTCGAATATTATCCGTTAATACGGATTCGAATTCAAAATAGATCCAGATAATATCCGTATCCGTTGACAGGCCTAGACGTCTGCACCTTGGTACCAATGCCTTTTCCAGATATGTGAGAATTAAAAAAAAAAGGGCAAAACAAGACCCAAGGATCAGGTCGTCAACGACCCTCGTCTATATATAACATCAACTGGTAGCCCAGAGAAAAATATACAAATGTTCTCACACACTCAGAGAGAGAGAGAGAGAGAGAGAGAGAGAGAGAGAGAGAGAGAGAGAGAGAGAGAGAGAGAGAGAGAGAGAGAGAGAGAGAGAGAGAGAGAGAGAGAGAGAGAGAGAGAGAGAGAGAGAGAGAGAGAGAGAGAGAGAGAGAGAGAGAGAGAGAGAGAGAGAGAGAGAGAGAGAGAGAGAGAGAGAGAGAGATGGGAATGTTTCATAGATGGCTTTGCAGGCACCCAGCTGCGGCATGTCCACTCCATCTGCTGAAGCCAGGGTGCCCCGCCACAGGTGGGAAATAACCTATCAGTTCAAGTCCCCTGACTGCTTGCAGATGTTGGCGGTCACCATCAACGGCGAAACCCCGGGTCCAACCATCTATGCGCAGCAGGGCGACACGGTGGCCGTCGAGGTGAAGAACGGCCTGTTGGAAAACCGGAGTACTTGTAGGAGTACCTGTAGGGATGGACAAACAATAGAGGAGGAAGAAAGAAAGGGAAGAGAAGATCAAACCACAAGGACACAGGGATTTACGTGGTTCGGAGGCGATGTGCCTTCCTACATCCACGGCCGCACTGAGATCTCTTATTTCGCACACACCGTTACAATTACAAGGGATGCTGCCTTTATATATAAGGAGCTAGGACAACCCTCCTGGGTGAAATTACAGTAATACCCCCCAAAATTTTCGAGCCTACCAATATCCGGATCAGACTCCACACTCCCCCAACACGGCCTCCTCACCGAGAACGTCGCCATCCACTGGCATGGCATCCGGCAGGTAGGAACAGCGAGAGGCCCGTCTCTCTTCCTCCCCAACTTCTCCTTCTCCGGCAACAATATTATTCTTCCTCCCTAGCATAAACTTCCTCTGTAAGTCTTACGTATCCACAATGTTCGAATGAGCTATATATTTTATACGGGAATAACTACAACAATCTTCTTTCTCTTTTAATTGGCTTGAAGATTAATCAGCTAAAAAAAATGACAAATGACTGCATACTATTGATGGATGATGAGATATGATTTATTTCATGCATATTTATATGATAACAAAAAGAATATAAATAAGAGTATAGAATATAATAATATAGATCTTGGAAATATGTATGAAATTATTCATAATTTATGCAAATGGTAATATCATTAACAGTGGAGCCAATTCATATCCCATACAATATTGTTTTTACTACTTAATTTTATCTCGTTTCGAACTGCTGTGACACTCTCTTCATCTGCAGATTGGGACGCCATGGAGCGATGGAACAGAGGGGGGTGACGCAATGCCCCATCCTCCCAGTGGAAACCTTTATCTACAAGTTCGTAGTCGACGGGGTGAGTGGTTCATAATGCTTAGCTTTTACCGACGCTAATGAGTTCGGAAGTTGCATCGCACTTTACCTCTTCTCTAAAAAAAAAGACCAGATGCCGAAAGATCTTCGATCGCCATATCTTGTCTTCTTCCCTTTCTGTTCAATCTACACTTCAACATCACCAAACACGGTGCCATGCACACGTGGGCTCCTTCTGCACTTAAAGATCTCTTGTGGGAGGCTCTTGTTAGAGATCGGAGCACCTATAGAGATGGACAAACAACGGAGAAGGAAGAAAGAAGGGGGAAGAGGAGATCAAACTACGAGAACACATGGATTTATGTGATCCAGAGGTGATGTGACTTCCTACATCCACGGCCGCACTGAGATCTCTTATTTCACACATTCTATCGATTACAAGGGATGATGTCTTTATATATAAGGAGCTTAGGGCAACCCTTCTTGATGAAATTATAATAACACCTACTAATATCCGGATCATACTCCACATTCCTCCGACAGCTCTAACGCCTGGCCTCCTCCATTCTGTCGCCAACTCTGACTAGTCTGTACAAAGATCAGATATTGGCATTTGTGGATGGGCACTCTAGATGAAGAAATGGTCTGAACCGTTGACTATGTCGGGAGCAGGGGCAGGTCAACACGCACCCCAAATGCGATCTTTCAGCCATTGTTAAATTGATTACCGGTCGATGAACATCATCCTCTCCTCAATAACATCTTGTTTGATTAAGTTGGCATCTTTTCTTCAGAAAGTCACAATTTTTTGCATGATTTCCTCACATGTAAATATTTGCGCTTAAAAAAAGAATTTGCTTGGTGCAGCCGGGGACATACATCTGCCATGCACACTACGGGATGCAGAGGTCGGCCGGACTCTACGGCTCCATCATCGTCTCCCTCCCGGACGGCGTCGCCGAGCCGTTCGAGTACGACCACGACCGCAGCATCGTCCTCAACGATTGGTGGCACAGGAGCACCTACGAGCAGGCCGTGGGGCTCTCTTCCAGACACGTACTTCCAGTGGGTGGGGGAGCCCCAGTCGCTGCTCATCCAAGGCAGGGGACGCTTCAACTGCTCACAGGCTGGCACCGGCGCCGTCTGCGACCGCAACAGCCCCCAGTGCTCCCCCTACGTTCTCACAGTGGTGCCGGGGAAGACATACCGGCTCAGGATCAGTAGCATCACCTCCTTATCTGCTTTCAACTTCGAGATATATATATATATATATATATATATATTACATAGCCAGTTGTTCTCCTAGCTAGCTATATGAGTTCATTTCTCCTATGTCAACAGTTGTACCGATGATGGGTTCTTGTTGCAGGGCCACAACATGACCATCGTGGAGACGGACGGCCACTACGTGGAGCCCTTCGTGGTGAAGAACCTCAACATCTACTCCGGAGAGACCTAGTCCGTGATGGTGAAGGCCGACCAGGACCCCTCCCGCAACTACTGGGCGGTTCTCAACGTCGTCAGCCGCAGGCCCGGCACCCCCACCGGCCTCGCCATCTTCAACTACTACCCCAACCACCCCAGCCGGTCCCCCCCCCCCCCCGACGGTGCCCCCCACCGGCCCCCTCTGGAACGACACAGCCTACCGCGTTCAGCAGAGCCTCCGCATCCGGGCGCGGCGCGGGTACGCCATCCCACCGCCGCCGACTGCGGACAGGGTCATCATCTTCCTGAACACCCAGAACAGGATCGACAACCGCACGCGGTGAGCCGTCAACAACGTCTCCTTCACCCTCCCCCACACGCCCTACCTGGTCGCCCCTCAAGCAGGGCCTTCTCCACGCCTTCAGCCAGGAGCCGCCGCCGGAGACCTACGAATACCGGAACTACGACTTCTACGCGGTGGCCCGGAACCCCAACGCCACCTCCAGCGACGGCATCTACCGGCTGGAACTCAACTCGACGGTGGACGTGGTGCTGCAGAACGCCAACACCATGAACCCCAGCAACAGCGAGACGCACCCATGGCACCTGCACGGGCACGACTTTTGGGTGCTCGGTTACGGGGATGGAGCGTTCGACCCGGATAAGGACCCGAAGAATTACAACCTGCTGGACCCGATAATGAAGAACACGGTGCCGCTGCACCCTTCGGGTGGACGGCGATCCGCTTCCGGGCCGACAATCCGGGATGTGGGCCTTCATGGGGATGGGGGTCGTGTTCGAAGAAGGGGTGGACAGGGTGGGCAGGCTCCCCACCTCCATCATGGGCTGTGGCCACTCGAAGGTTCTCCGGAGGAGACCTTGATAAGTTTCCGCCCCCTACCCGTGGCACACTCTCGATCCCCCCTCTTCCCTCTGGCCACATTCTTCATCTTGAAGTAGGCAACATGTATGTATTCGTACGTTGGTTACATTCATACGTTTGAAGAAGGAAATAATCACATTCATGACAAAAAGTTTTGAACGTTAGATTGTTTAAATTAGTATCAACGCATCCATGTGTATTTAATTATTCATCTTTCATTGAAAATCTTTGTTCAATTGTGAAAGATCATGGTGAATTCTTGAGATTTTCAGTATGCTTAGTGGTTGAATGTACGTACGGATCAATTCTTGTATGCATGACCTGTTACATGTTTAAAATCTGTACACTACGTACGTACGTACGATGTAAGAAATATTTGGACATAATCTTCTGAATAATAGTCTCGTATTGATTAAATGAGTTGTGGTTCATGATTATGATCTTGAGCTTAGGTATCTCAACACTGTAATTTTGTGGATTCAACAATAAGAGACAATTTGAGTGGTGACGGATCGAGAGACCAACCAGACTAGGTCAACGAAAATAAAATTTTCAAAAGTAATATTTGATGTATGTATATATATATATATATATATATATTACGATGTATAATGTGTCTAATTATCTTACAAATTCCTATATAATTAGTATATATGATCGAAGCTATGCGATTTGAGACAAAATATAGAAGAGTGAAGCTCATGATGGACCAGCTAGACATAGCAAAGAATGATCTGGAATGATGTTCTGATCGACCGCACCCCATAAAGATTGATCAACCAAAACCGCCAGAATGAGATGTTTCTTAAAAATTGTGTGTTCATATACAGTACCGGCCGACTGATGCCCTCGTACTGACCGATCGATAGAAAATACCTAACCGGATCTCATAAAGGCCGAAAGATTTCACTTGGGAAGTATATATATATATATATCGTGCATGCATCACGTTAATTGATCCGGTTTGATCGCCACCAACTCCATCCTCAAGTCCTTCACTTCTCAAGGTCACTTTATATATATATATATATGGGAGGTGTATCTCATCTGATGTGAAACACCCTAAGGATAATGTTCTGATATCAATTTGATGTGAAACACCTTAAGGATAATGCTCTGATACCAACTGATGTGACACAAACCCCTTGGGGGTGACAGCCACTTGACCAATGCACCTTGGACATAGATTTGCAAGCAATCGAACCGATCGGCGAACCCACTCAAGCGGACTCACCCGTGTAGCGCACACTCGTGCCCGTAGGCAACTCGACGATGGTGGAGAGGGTCCGAGATGGGACCTCGCTGTTCCAGGGTTTGGCTCGCTTGAGATTGAACCCCTAAAGGCCTGGGATGCCCCAATTCTGTGGGCGGCCAGCACGCCAAGGGCGTGGGATGTAGGGTCGCACTCTCAACTCACTCCGCGGTGGTCGCTCAAATCGGTGCTATTTTTGAGATCGGGCACTCACTCACCGACCGACGGCACTAAGATGCTATACTAAACAAGCAAAGTAACCCAGTAGAGAAGTGCAACCAGGAGCTCACCTGATCGGCGTGAAGACGCCGATCCCGGTCGGAGACGATGGGCGAGCGGGGAAGTGTGAGTTCCCCGCACACTGCGCCGGTGAAGCTTGAACCCTGTTGAGATTAATTACATCCACTACTCCTCACACAGGAGGGTTGGACTAGGGGTGGGGAAGTAAGGTTTACATGCAAACACTATCTCCACGCAGGGAGGGGCGCTAAGCCGGCCAGGCGGGGAGGGGAGATTCGCCGAAATCGCGAAAGGGGAAGCCGATGTCGAATCTGCCTGCACTCTGCTACAAATGACTGACAGTCAATGTTGAGGTCGTAACTTCCAGTCCTGAATTTTGCTGATGATGAGACCAGAGGGAAACTCTTCTTAACTGGGGCTAGGATGCCTCAGAATTTTTTAGAATTCTTCTGACGTCGATGCTGGTCCGGGTGGGGAGTCGAACAGAGTGACAGAATCTGGGGAAGGCGGCTTCAGGTTCTTAGCAGCAGGTTGCAGAGGCTGCCCCGACAGCTCCCAGACTCCGAATGACGAACCGCCAGAGTTGCTGGAATCGTGGACGAGTCCTCTTCGCAGAAAAACTGACGGGGAAGCCGAATGAGGTCGGAGTCGACTGGGGGACTCTGAATAGTTAGGACAGGTTGAGGCAGACTGTGAGACGCAGATTAGAGTAGCCGAGGGAGAAAAATGGTAACTCTGTCCCACGGATGCCGAACACAGTTCCGCTTTTTGATTCTGAACGATGACTGGGCGAGGAAGAACTTTGTTGAAGAGCTCCTGGCCTGATTCTTCTGCGATTCTTCGGGGTACAGCTTCTCTTCCGGTTCAGGAGCTCGGTATGAGGAACTCTGTGCAGTTGGGGGAGATCGGACCTCCTGGGCAGCACGGACCTCAGATGAGGACGAGACCAACGCGGTGGCGAAGCAGACTGGCAGAGCTTTCCGTTGATGTAGGCCACGCCCTCAGAAGATCCGGGATGAGGTCGTGAGCGACGCTGCAATAGGGGGGGCGGTTCTGCAGAACTGCAGCTGCTCACTAGTATATAGAAAATGGGGTAGATGGGGTGGGAGATGGGGTGGATGTGTGTGGGGGGCGACCCCGGGCTGTGTGGGGGTCTGGTATAGGGTGATCTAAGGTGTGGGAGGGGCAGAATGGGGGCTGGAAGATGGTCTAGCAGGTGGAGGAAGGGGGAGCTGCGAATTTGGGTTGGGATAGAGAGAGAGAGGGAGATCTCTCTCCTTTGGTTTGAATGAGAGGTTAATGGGGTTTAATGTTGCTTTGGAAAGGGGAAGGGTTGTGTTGGGGAGAGGAATGGGTGATTGGGAGATGGGATTCTCCCCTGGGAAAATGAAAGGTTGTATGGGGAAGGGGAAAGGTTGCTTGGGAGGAGGGAGAGGTGCCTAGGAGAAAGGGATTCCACTTAGGGTTTGGAGGGGACATAAATGGGAGGTATGGGGAAGGGGGAGGGGTCTTAATTAGAGGTGAATAGGGAGGAGAGAGAGTGAATTTCGAATTTGGGGTGGGGAGGAGAGAGAATGGGGTTCGCCCCCTTTAGAGAGAGAGAGAGAAGTAGAGAGAGAGAGCTAGAGAGAGAGAGAGAGAGAGAGAGAGAGAGAGAGAGAGAGAGCAAGAGACACACTTCTTGTGGATTTTAAACTCAATACTTCATTAGCTCCAAATGGGGGGAATTGGGGTCCTATTTATAGGAAGCCCACAATTTAACAAAAGACCCTGAGTTTTTGACTAATGACAATAAACCAAGGGGGAAGGGGGGCGCCCATGGGCCTAGCCCACTTAATTGGACCCAACTGACTCATTAACCACTCTAATGATAATTAACCTATGTAGATGACTCTTTAACCTAGGTACTTGACTCAATAAAAGAGAAATTACATAATCTATGACTCAAGACAATATAAAAATTACAAGTCATGATTTAAGAAAAATGCCGCGAACATGATGACGCATAGCTGGCAAGCAACGGGAACCTCGAAAGAGTGAGGAGTGGTAGGAGATGTCCTCATCATACCCCCGGGGTGCGGAGAACTCGACTCCGTCGAGTATGGGTCCACCGGGGTAGCGGTCCTCCAAAGTAGCTCCGGGAGAACCACGACCTCCAGACTCAACCTTGTGTCTGCGACCAGGGGACGGTCCTTCATCCTCTCATGGTGGCTCAGGCGCATCCTCTTGCTAGCGATGGAACCTTGCTTGCCTAGTATTGCCTTCGTGTGCACACGTCGGGCTCTCAAGGCTATTTTGTGGGAGCTCTCCGGGGTGTCCCTCTCAAAGGAAGGTATAGGCTCAAAGCACTCACTAGGATCCACCGCGGTGCCCATATAGGGTGCCAGGTCAGCCACGTGAGAAGTGGGGAATATCCCATAACCCATTGGTAAATTCAATCCATAAGCTGTGTTGCCAAAGTCACTAGGAACAGGAAAATGTCCAAGTCCTCGTGCCCTCGAATGGGAGGTGACCCTAAGGTAGAGCCACTCCGATGCCATCATCACCAAATCGCCTACTTGGAGTTCCAAGTGGCGCTTGCGAGCTCTTATCCGCTCTTTGTGAACCTCACCGCTCATTGCGAATTGCTTGCGTGTATGCGTATGCCATGTACTATGATGCGGTGTGGGTGTGAAAAGCTTGGTGTGTAAAGGTGGACCGGGGCAACCGTAAATTGACCTATCATGTTGTGATGCCATGTGGATCTTGATGCACTTAGGTGGACCGGGGCAGCCACAAATAGCCCTATCATGCCTGAGGTGGATGAAGAGTGGGGGAGGACCAGCATGTCCAAATGTGGCTCTATCAGGTATGGGTGCAATGAATGCCGGAGGACCTGGACTTCCATGTAGACTCCTATCATGCATAAGATGGATGATGAATGGGGGTGGACCTACATATCCAAATGTGAACCTGTCATGCACTGGACCTAGTGTGTATGTGACACAAATGAGATGACTAGCCCTACCAGGTGGGGCAAAATATTGTGGCACATGCATTACAATCAAGATGGTCCCATCTTTAGGTGGGGGTGGATTTGGGGGTTTCCACTCATAGGGGTCGAAGGGGTCCAAGAAGGTGGACATTTTGGGATAGGTCACTTCCTCATTTCCTAGGTGGATGTCACCCTCGGTCATGGCTCTCATAGTGTGAACTAAGTAGTGGAATTGGTGGGTTGGGTTCAACATGGTGGGTGAGGGTAGGAGGGAGTGGGTGGTGGGTAAGGCGGCTAGGTCCCATGGGTTCAATGTCTTCCATAGGGAGGGATCAAAGGGGTCATGGAATGTGTTACCAAGGAAGGGGTATTCTATCTCCTCAAGGTCTTCAAATGATGGTGAGTCCTCCTCCTCAAATGAAGTAATTGAACCGAAGTCCTTGGCGGGTTGGTTGGCCATGTATGGAGGGTTTGGCATCCTACCCGAAATAAGCAACTCTAATTCGCGGATAGCATCGGGCTCTTCGGCTGTTGGGAGGAATAAAAGAAGGTCGCTAGTGTAGCAACCCACAGTGTATATCGAGGAGATGGACCCGACACATAGGTGTAGGAGGTCAAGGCTCCTAGGTTGGTCGGCTACAGTGGTCAACATGCCAGTTAACTCCATTTGCCAAGATAGACCCTTAAGAAAATCCCCTAATGTTTCCACTTGATATGATGATTGGATTGTGGTGTGATAGGTGGGTAAGGGTACTATAAGGAGGTTTTGTTCCATAGGAGGGCAAACATGGGCCATGAGATCTCTAAATAGGTTCTCCTTTAGCCAACGTGAAAGGGGTTCTCCTAAGATGAGCTCAGCCCCTACTAGGGAGAGTGGTGTAAGGTGAAGTCCACCATGTGAAGTTTCTTCTTCTTCCTGGACATGGGTGATCTCCATGGCGGGGGTTGGGTCCGGAGTATTCACCACTATGGGGTCGGGTATGGGGATCATGGTTTCCTCTACCAAGGAGGTGAGTAAGTCCATTGTTTGTGGGGTGATGATGACTGGCATATGGCTCTTTTGGGGTGGTGGGTAATGGGGGACTTGGGATAGGATGGGGAGGGGTAGAAGTGGAGGCCTAGGTTGGGCATCTTGTAACTCATGGGGGAGGGTGCACCCCATTTGGCTCAATGGGTCTTCTTTGAGTAGGAATGAGTTCTCTTGACCTATTTGGGCCTCATATTCTTCTTCCCAATCTAGGGGAGCCTCATAGTCTTCGGTCACCTCCGTAAGTTCTTTTTGGAAATGGGTGGGATGAGGATTTGTGGAAGCTTGTGGGGTGTGGGTTTGATGGGGAATGTTGGGTTGGTTGGTGGCCAATTTGGTTTTAATGGTGGTGGTGATCGGGATTGGAATCATTTGGAGTGGTGGAGATTGGACCCTAAGGGAGGTCTTGGGTTGACTGGGAGGGAAAGGGGGAGTGGGAGTGCTCCTCGGGTTATGGTTCTCAAGGTAGGAGTGGGAAGGTCGGGGAGCGTAGTTCTTCCTAAGCTCAAGGTAGGAGTGGGAGGGTCGGGGAGCGTAGATCTTCCTAAGCTCAATCTTCATCTCTTCCCATGATCCTATGGGTTCTTGTCTCCAAATCCTTCTTAAGCTCACTATGCGTTCCCACTCCTTCTTGACTTGTCCCCGAAGCCACCCCGTGGCCCTGCGGACCCTAGCATGTCCATAGACCCTAGTCCTATCAAAGTGTTTATCCATGGTAGCCTCCCACTTTAGGTAGGCATTAGGATTAGATCCGTCAAAACTAAGGTCTTCTTCTAGGATGATGTCCATGAGGAGGGGGTCAATCGGACTCTTGTGGACGGCCGTGTCGAGGGGACTTAACCAATGTGGAGTGTACATGATGATGCACTGGGTGGTGTAGATTCCTTTAAAATAATCCACTTAAGGAAAATATAATGAAAAGACATGCAATAATCATCAATATGGAGGAAAATATATGCACGAGGTGCACAAGGGGAGTGTGTGATCGCCAGAGACGCGAACGCCTCAAAAGAGTATAACAATGAAAAAGTGTGGAGGGATCGCGAAAAATACCTTTAAAAGTGCGGGGATGCGAGTGCTCCTTTCTCTTCTAGATCGGCCGGCCGATGAAGAGAGTTCTTATTTTTATTACCCTTGCAAAACAAACAAACACCAATAAAAAAATATGAATTAGAATATGGTGTCTGTAGCATCAATTCTTAATAAAAGGATGAGCATGAAATCATGGTGAAGAACACACCTTAAGGGTGTTGGCCCTTAAACCCCTATGCAAAGAGGGTGTGGGAGATGAATGATGAATGCAAAAATAAGAATAAGGAGATGTGCAAGAGTGCAATGTGGGAGATTTCTCAACACGGTTGAGAATAAAAGCTAACAGTGATGATGCATGCATGCGTATGCAAACCGATGCAATGAACAAGAGAAGACTAATAAAGAAAAATAAAGGGAGCCTGTGCGGTGCTTGGGCTTTGATGTTCAATGGGGAAGAACTTCAGAAGATGAAGAGATGAACGTGGAGATCCTCCTTCAGCCAGCAGCAGTACCTGTGAGAAGAAAGGAAAACAAAAACAAAAAAAACAAAACAGAAGACCAAAGAAAAACCGAAGAAGAAAGAACCGAAAAAGAAGAAGAAGAAGAGAGGGCGATAGGGAGAGGGATCAAGTAAAGGGGGATCCGAAGAAGAGGAGTCCAACCTAACAGAGCTGCAGAAGCAATCCTATATAGGTCGAATCAAAAAGATAGAAGGATAAGAACGGGCAAGAGCCCAAGGGGGAAAGGATTAAGCTGGGCAAGAGCCCAAACGAAGCAGGAGTCTCTCTGGGAAAGGCTGTGTTCGTTCGGAGCACAAAACTGAAACATGACCTGTACCAGGGCGTCAATTCAAGAATTGACGACCTGACAGAAGGCGTCTTTTAAAAACACGCCCTGCACAAGGGCGTCAACTCCTGGATCAATTTTTGGAAATAAAAACTCCCCATATTTAAAAAAAATGTAAAACTCGCCTCGAACAAAGCCACCTTTAAAAAACACGCCCCTTGGAAGGGCGTTAATTTCAAGTCTGTAAAACGGGAAGCCGATCAAACAACAAGAATTGACGCCCTCAAGTCTGGGCGTCCTTTCACAAAGAAACGCCCTAGATCAGGTCGTATATTTCAAAAACACGCCCTTGCCCAGGTCGTTAATTTCAAAATTGAGATAAATGCCCAGAAAATCCAGAAAAATAGGAAAAAGGAGGAAATGAGAAAAAAATAGGAGAAATTCAAGAAAAGTGGGAAAAAAACACTCAAACAAGCTAATTTGAGGGTCAAATGAGGCATTGCACGGCAATATGAAATATACTCAAAATAATGTCAATTTTAGCGTGTCTACAGTTGCCCCGCCTTGGCGTCTGCTTTGCAAGGGAGTGCAGCAAACTGAAAAGTAGATGCCAAGGTGTGATGAGACACGCAATCATCATCACTTGATGAGAATCAAATCAAAAGTACGAGATGAAGCAAATCTCGGGAAATTCCAACGGAATCAACAATGTTTGGATAAAAGGGGAGATGTGCACGCTGTGCACGAAGGAGATAAAATAAATGATCAACTTCCAGCGCGGTGGAAGTACCCCAGGTCACAAACCTGTAAGTTTCACCATTGGGGAGCGGTTACCAGCCAGTGGACGTGCTGCAGCCAAGGTGGATCAAAGGAAAGGATTGAAATAAGATGATAAAAATCCAAACAAGGAGCTTTCGAGAAAATCACCCAAAACAGCAACAAAACGAACTGAGAATCCAATTCGACAATGAAAATCTCATATCGAGAAAGATTAAGATCAATTCAACTCTCAACATCAGCTTATCAGAATGATTTTCCAATGTTAATTCAAAGTTCTACATGAATGCATGCTGGGCTAAAGGAAAAAATAACAAATGAAAATATAATATAATCAAGGATAATATTGTTAAACTGCCCAGACTGGGTCAAGAAACTAATTCTGCGAGCTGATACTAAGCCGAAGCCCGTTTATCCACGCACCAACTCGTAAAAAGGGAACCATCGTCCCCAGTCTTAGACGGCTCAACGGCCTATCCGTATGACTAAGACTTCTCTGGAATCATCATTGTTTTTTATGAAGGGGAACTCAAATCCCAGATTTACCAAAGCCACAAGGTCCTTGATATAATCTAGTAACATATGTAACATATAGTAAAAATGCATACAGGGAGATGGTGATATCAATAAGCATGGGAACTGAGAGATGAGCTGCAAGCACCGTGGGACTTTGAGTGATGATGCCCAATCGACGGGATCAAGAGCCTCTTCCTGCGCTCAAAAATTCATTAGCCAAGATATAACAAGCAATGAATAAGGCATTTAATCATAGCATGCATAGCATGAATCAAAGCAACCAATCATAGCATATATCGTGAACAGCATAAGTCAAATCATGGCCTAGCAAAGCATCATTATTTATTGTTTGTCATGAGGATGACAATCTGGCTAATCAAGTTTTGGAGTTAAATAATCAGGATCTGATAATGCCCATTGGCGGAGTAATCAGATGAAACGAGCAGGAGTTGATTGAAAGATTTGGAGATGAATAATCATGAGATATGATAATCAGAATGATATAGGGAGATATAACCAAAATGATATAAGGAGGTGATAACCAAAATACCCAGGGTGGCATGTCATGAGAATATCGGGAGGAATCAATAGATTGATAGCAATGAGTGGAGATAGGACTCATCCCGTGCTCTTGGTCCTTGCAAAGCTGTTCCTGCAAAATACCATCAGACAATACAATGCAATTTTTTTGGATTTTAGAAATATGCAAATTTTTATGAGTTTTGGAATAGATATTCAAATTTTTTATGAATTTTATCAATATGCAAATCTTTGTGAATTTTGAAAATATTTGAATTTTTATGGATTTTGATCGGGAAATATTCAAAAAAAATTTAGATTTTGGCTTAGACATTGTTAATGCAGCATCAAAGGGTTATTTTGAACCACTGGCTAGGGGTCCTTGTTCCTTCCCTTTTCGCTTAAACTGCCCAAAGCTGGACGTGCATTGAAAGGTGGCGCCCTATAACCGACCGTCTTTGATCAACGGTGCCCCTACCAAGGCCATACCCGAGAAACATTCGGTCTTAGAGGGAAAAGAAAAGAATAATTGGAGATAAGCTTTATGCAGGATGGGAGATATCGGGACTTGAATTCCTTCCAAGGGGTTCCCTTCAAAGAGGTAGTCTGTTGCGCCGGGGCTTTGTGCCTTTGATTTTCAGACCCTTGACATGCATACGACCAGGGTTTTCCCTGCGGGGGACTTTGCCACTCTTGACATGCCGTAATTCATAATTTTGCATTTATCAAACTTTTGACTTGATTTTCATAATAGCCCTTGTGGCAAGATTTATCATGAAAGCTCATATGAAAACTCATATTGATTTTGGGTCAAGACTGCCCCTATTTGAGACTCCTCTCGTATTGGGGATTACCGAGGTTGGTCATCTCATCCGTCAACCTCTTGCCCCTGCACGTGGCCGAGTAAAGAAGAGAAAAGACTTCCAGATATACTCATGGCATGGCCAAGGTAGCAACGGTGTTTAACCAAGGAGCCGGCTAAGGACGCCGTGAAGTGTGTGAGGTGCCCAGCTAAGGGTTACTCTTAACAAGCAGGGAGAGAATATTGAATTCCCAGCGCGGGTTTTTATTAACCAGAGGTGCTGCAAAAACAAGCCTAAAGACTCTTTTGAGTTTTAATTAAACAAAAGCTTAAGATAAAGGTCTAAAACACCACTCTTAATCTCATTAAGAAGCACTTGATTTTGAAAATCATGCGTGAAGTAATGAGAAAATGATATCATTAAAATGCATACTTACGCCAATATGTTACCTTGCAACCTTTGTAGAAGCAATTGCCGCGAGAGGTTGATCATCGTGGGATTTATCCTCTTTGGCAGTCAAAAGGATTGGAAGCAGAGGGTTTGAAAGTGGCTTAACAAGAAGTAGTGGCGCCAAGACCAGACTCAGACGAATAAGGAGAAAAGGGAAGAGAGGCGAGGGCTAGAACTCCCTCACTAAGGCGCGGAGACCCTGATCACATGAAAGGTCTACAGAAGAAGCGGAGAATTAGAAGGATGAGTGAGGACTAAAGCCTCGGAAGTAATGGGAGAATGGGCAGATGCCCAAGGCAGTGGATGTGGAAGAAGTTGGGTCGGACCCAGAATCAGGAGGAATTAGGAGAAGAAATTGGTAGATAGAAAGAGGCGGATCCGGAGGGTCCGGAGGCAGAGGAGAATCATGAGAGGAAAAATCCGAAGGCTCCGGAGGGATGACAAAAGAAGGGACGCGATGCCCTGAGACGAAATAGGGAAAAAGATAATGGAAAAGGAAGAAAAAAATGAAGGATGTGATGTTCAGGAAGATTAGAAAGATGAATTGGAAGAAAGATGGAGGGTCCGGAGGTTCCGGAGGAAGAAAATAGAAAGGGGCGTCGTGCCCGAAGGAGAGGTATGAAGGATCCGGAGGTTCCGGGGGAAGCAAATGCCGAGGGACGCGATGCCCTAGGAAGAAGGGAGAGAAATCTGGGAGATGAAAAGGTTGGAAAGGGGCGCGATGCCCGAGTAATGAAGATGAATATGAATAAGATGGGAAATGCGGAGGATCCGGCGGTGCCGGAAGGCGGGGAATATACGGGTTTGGAAACCCGGGAAGCAGGAGGTGCAAATGCATGCAACGGGATGGATGCGATGAATGCATGAAATGCAAAGAATATGAAGAATGTGGAGGGCGAGAGGATGAGATCCTCCTCCTAACCCTGGGAATGGCCCATGAAGAAAAAGTGATAGAGATGGATGAATAGAAAGTGGAACAAATAAGGGATGGCCCCTTAGCATTAAGATAACTGCCCTTCCACGGCAGTGAAAGTGTATGAGAAATAGCCCCTGCCGAAGCTTCAATGGTGAATGTCAACTCCCTTGGAGAGTGCAAAGTAATGGTGTGAGGGAGTTGGAAAGTTGGGCTCGGAAGCATTATGTTGCCCAAAGATTCAAAATTTAGAAATTGGAACAAAGGGTGCCCTGCCCGGCCCTTACGCAGCATCAATGCTTGGCATGGCGGCGACTTGGCTTCTTCGACCGTGCTTGGCACAATAACCCGGATTGGCATCTGGCAAACAAATTCTTGCGTCTTGAATGGCGCGGCCAAATCCTTGCTGTCCGGCTCTTGATCGTCCTCGGCACCTGTGCTTGTAGAAGGCCCCCCATTCCGAGTAGTAAGGGGAGGTGAAGCGGAGGCGGAAGGCTCCATGAATGGTGGAGGCATAATGGAAAGCGTTGGCAAATGGGTGAGCGTAAGCGGGGGTTCAAACACGTCGAGTTTCTCCCTTTGCTCGGAAGCAGTTGGGATTGGCTCGGGTGTAAAAAGGGGTGGATCCTGCTTAGGATTAGCCATGGGAAAGGGTAAAGGGTTAAATGGTGGAATAGGCAAAGTGGGTTTTAAAGGGATAATGGAAGGCCGAGGTGGCGGTAATGGGAGGTTAATTGGGGAAGGTTCAATGGTGGGTTCGATGGAGGCTAATGGTGTGGAGGTAGATGGCTTAACGGGTGGAGGTTTAATAGTGGAAGGCTTGGGGGAGGCCAGTGTTGCGGAGGTTAATGGTGTAACTGGAGGAGGTATAATGTATGCGGTGTCAAGGATGGGAGGAGACTTACAATGTGCCGGTGCGGGTGATTGAAGTATCGACCCATCATCGTAACACCAATTAGTCTCATAAATAGGGGTTGGATCAGGGATGGTTTCATCCTGAGCAGGAGGTTTATCAAATGATAGTGGAGGGAGCGGGAAATTAAGGAAACTCGAAAGGGGTGCCTGCGGAGCTTCATCATCATCGTATACTGCCTCGGATTCTTTGAATGCCGGCTCTTGCTCACTTGAACCGCCGACGCCGTAATCATCCCTCCTGTCTTTCCATTCTCTCTCCATCTTTGTAATCTCGTCCAAAGCGGCATGGAGAGGATTGACGGGAGTAGGAGGAGCCGTGACCCTCTTTATTTGTTCCTCCATCAAAGTAATCTTATCAAGCAGAGATTGTTGGAGGGGTGTGACTTGAGCAACAGAAGGTTGGCAGGGCCTTGAAGGAGGAGGGGCCGCATAAAAAGGCCGTGGAGGGGAATTAATGGGCCGACCCATAGAAGAACCCGGATGGGCCGGATTGCAATGAATAAATGGGCCTTGGGGCCGTGATCGAGAAGGAATAGAAGGAGGCGGGTGATGGGCCACCCGAGTAGAATGAACAGGAGGAGATGGGTAATGGGCTACCCGATCAGGATTGGAAGGAGGAGGTGGGTGATGGGCCACCCGTGTAGAATTGGAGGGAGATGCATGAGATGTACCCTCAACGGCGGCCTTAAGGGCTTGGATCTGTTGAGGGGTGAGATGATCTAATGCATGCAAAATCTGGGAGACCGCCTCATCATTGGGACGAGAGGGCTTAATGGGAATAGTGGCTCGAAATTGAGTTAAAGGACCATTGGTTTGGACATTGCCCAAGGGTCGGGCAACACCATAAGAGTGAGGACGTGGTCCTTTGAAAGTATGGTGAGAATTTTGAACATGTTGAAAGTGAGGATTATAAGAAGTGCTAGGTTGTGCATCCTCATGAATTGAATTAAACATGTTGTCTTGTTTATAGTAAGCCATCATGCAATCAAAGTTCAAAATAATATGCAAAGAAGCACACAAAAGAGATGGTTACCATGATTTGATTTGTTTGAACCTTGGTGAATTAAGGATTTTATCAAAGTTTTGAATGATTCACACAAGGGGGGGAAACCTAGTTTCAATATGGTTTGAACTCCAATGCCAACTAGGAACACTCTTTCACCACGTATAGGCCGACTAACTCGGGACTTCAAAGGGTACAACCTGCCCGGCGTCCGTGAGGGAATCCACGGGTGCGGGGACTTACGGAGGCTTGGAAAAGGGATTTCCAGTCCAAAGAGACGGAATGCTCAATGGAGGGTCGTCCCGATTCCAAGAGGGTGTGTGGAATCCTAGTGAGGGGAGAGGAGGTCTCCCAAACCAAATGCAAATGTGAATGCAGCAGGGGAAATCAGGCCAACCACACAATATGATCAATCAATATGAAATATCATGAAAACTCACCCACGGGAAGGGTTCTGGAAACACACAGTAAAAACACGCCCTGGCAGGGGGCGCTACTAACCAAAGACACGACAGTGTGGCTGTCGTAAATCAACATGAGGGGCCCAAGGGCAGGGTAAAACGCGCCTTAGGGTGAGGCGCTATCAATAAAGGGACGCCCTGATGTGGGGCGCTAATCAACAAATAAACGCCCTCGGAAAGGGCGTGAATTCACAGGCAGCAATATAAAGCAGAAAAACCCGGAAATATGCTAGAAAACGCCCTGTCAGAGGGCGTAAAATATGAAGAAGACGCCTTGGGTTAGGGCGTTAAATCAAGAAAAACGCATCTTCCAGAGGCGTGAATTCACTTTCTCCAGAAAAACTTCACGGCCAGCAGTATTAACACTCAATCACACAATCATGGCAATCAATAGAACAAGCATGCTCGTCAAGAATTTTAAATAAGTGGAAATTTTAAAGAAAAATCAACAAACTGACCAATCACTTAGGGGAGGGTGTAAAACCAATGGAGGGTGCCCGAGGGGCACAAAAAGGGAGACGCACCGAGGGTGCAATAGGGGAGACGGCACACGCGGGTGCCTAAGGGGAAAGGGGTAATAAAGAGAACACAAAGAGGACTGTCCCACCGTGATCGCCAATTTGTAGATTCCTTTAAAATAATCCACTTAAGGAAAATATAATGAAAAGACATGCAATAATCATCAATATGGAGGAAAATATATGTACGAGGTGCACAAGGGGAGTGTGTGATCGCCAGAGACGCGAACGCCTCAAAAGAGTATAACAATGAAAAAGTGTGGAGGGATCGCGAAAAATACCTTTAAAAGTGCGGGGATGCGAGTGCTCCTTTCTCTTCTAGATCGGCCGGCCGATGAAGAGAGTTCTTGTTTTTATTAACCTTGCAAAACAAACAAACACAATAAAAAAATATGAATTAGAATATGGTGTGTGTAGCATCAATTCTTAATAAAAGGATGAGCATGAAATCATGGTGAAGAACACACCTTAAGGGTGTTGGCCCTTAAACCCCTATGCAAAGAGGGTGTGGGAGATGAATGATGAATGCAAAAATAAGAATAAGGAGATGTGCAAGAGTGCACTGTGGGAGATTTCTCAACACGGTTGAGAATAAAAGCTAACAGTGATGATGCATGCGTATGCAAACCGATGCAATGAACAAGAGAAGACTAATAAAGAAAAATAAAGGGAGCCTGTGCGGTGCTTGGGCTTTGATGTTCAATGGGGAAGAACTTCAGAAGATGAAGAGATGAACGTGGAGATCCTCCTTCAGCCAGCAGCAGTACCTGTGAGAAGAAAGGAAAACAAAAAAAAACAAAACAGAAGACCAAAGAAAAACCGAAGAAGAAAGAACCGAAAAAGAAGAAGAAGAAGAGAGGGCGATAGGGAGAGGGATCAAGTAAAGGGGGATCCGAAGAAGAGGAGTCCAACCTAACAGAGCTGCAGAAGCAATCCTATATAGGTCGAATCAAAAAGATAGAAGGATAAGAACGGGCAAGAGCCCAAGGGGGAAAGGATTAAGCTGGGCAAGAGCCCAAACGAAGCAGGAGTCTCTCTGGGAAAGGCTGTGTTCATTCGGAGCACAAAACTGAAACACGACCTGTACCAGGGCGTCAATTCAAGAATTGACGACCTGACAGAAGACGTCTTTTAAAAACACGCCCTGCACAAGGGCGTCAACTCCTGGATCAATTTTTGGAAATAAAAACTCCCCATATTTAAAAAAATGTAAAACACGCCTCGAACAAAGCCACCTTTAAAAAACACGCCCCTTGGAAGGGCGTTAATTTCAAGTCTGTAAAACGGGAAGCCGATCAAACAACAAGAATTGACGCCCTCAAGTCTGGGCATCCTTTCACAAAGAAACGCCCTAGATCAGGTCGTATATTTCAAAAACACGCCCTTGCCCATGTCGTTAATTTCAAAATTGAGATAAATGCCCAGAAAATCCAGAAAAATAGGAAAAAGGAGGAAATGAGAAAAAAATAGGAGAAATTCAAGAAAAGTGAAAAAAAAAACACTCAAACAAGTTAATTTGAGGGTCAAATGGGGCATTGCACGGTAATATGAAATATACTCAAAATAATGTCAATTTTTGCGTGTCTACAGGTGGCCCGAAAATGACTCTAAATGCGAATGCGCCCTAGGACCAACTTGTAGAGAGACAAGTTGTGAACCTGGCTCTGATACCAATTTGATGTGAAACACCCTAAGGATAATGCTCTGATACCAATTTGATGTGAAACACCCTAAGGATAATGCTCTGATACCAACTGATGTGACACAAACCCCTTGGGGGTGACAGCCACTTGACCAATGCACCTTGGACCTAGATTTGCAAGCAATCGAACCGATCGGCGAACCCACTCAAGCGGACTCACCCGTGTAGCGCACACTCGTGCCCGTAGGCAACTCGACGATGGTGGAGAGGGTCCGGGATGGGACATCGCTGTTCCAGGGTTTGGCTCGCTTGAGATTGAACCCCTAAAGGCCTGGGATGCCCCAATTCTGTGGGCGGCCAGCACGCCAAGGGCGTGGGATGTAGGGTCGCACTCTCAACTCACTCCGCGGTGGTAGCTCAAATCGGTGCTATTTTTGAGATCGGGCACTCACTCACCGACCGACGGCACTAAGATGCTATACTAAACAAGCAAAGTAACCCAGTAGAGAAGTGCAACCAGGAGCTCACCTGATCGGCGTGAAGACGCCGATCCCGGTCGGAGACGATGGGCGAGCGGGGAAGTGTGGGTTCCCCGCACACTGCGCCGGTGAAGCTTGAACCCTGTTGAGATTAATTACATCCACTACTCCTCACACAGGAGGGTTGGACTAGGGGTGGGGAAGTAAGGTTTACATGCAAACACTACCTCCACGCAGGGAGGGGCGCTAAGCCGGCCAGGCGGGGAGGGGAGATTCGCCGAAATCGCGAAAGGGGAAGCCGATGTCGAATCTGCCTGCACTCTGTGACAAATGACTGACAGTCAATGTTGAGGTCGTAACTTCCAGTCCTGAATTTTGCTGATGATGAGACCAGAGGGAAACTCTTCTTAACTGGGGCTAGGATGCCTCAGAATTTTTTAGAATTCTTCTGACGTCGATGCTGGTCCGGGTGGGGAGTCGAACAGAGTGACAGAATCTGGGGAAGGCGGCTTCAGGTTCTTGGCAGCAGGTTGCAGAGGCTGCCCCGACAGCTCCCGGACTCCGAATGATGAACCGCCAGAGTTGCTGGAATCGTCGACGAGTCCTCTTTGCATAAAAACTGACGGGGAAGCCGAATGAGGTCGGAGTCGACTGGGGGACTCTGAATAGTGAGCACAGGTTGAGGCAAACTGTGAGACGAAGATTAGAGTAGTCGAGGGAGAAAAATGGTAACTATGTCCCACTGATGTCGAACGCAGTTCCGCTTTTTGATTCTGAACGAGGACTGGGCAAGGAAGAACTTTGTTGAAGAGCTCCTGGCCTGATTCTTCTGCGATTCTTCGGGGTACAGCTTCTCTTCCGGTTCAGGAGCTCGGTATGAGGAACTCTGCGCAGTTGGGGGAGATCGGACCTCCTGGGCAGCACGGACCTCGGATGAGGACGAGACTAACGCGGTGGCGAAGCAGACTGGCAGAGCTTTCCGTTGATGTAGGCCACGCCCTCAGAAGATCCGGGATGAGGTCGTGGGCGACGCTGCAATAGGGGGGGC
Source organism: Amorphophallus konjac (assembly GCA_022559845.1). Taxonomy (NCBI): domain Eukaryota; kingdom Viridiplantae; phylum Streptophyta; class Magnoliopsida; order Alismatales; family Araceae; genus Amorphophallus; species Amorphophallus konjac. Next base: position 313,683,362 of record CM040127.1, read on the forward strand.
GGTTCTGTAGAACTGCAGTTGCTCACTAGTATATAGAAAATGGGGTAGATGGGGTGGGAGATGGGGTGGATGTGTGTGGGGGGCGACCCCGGGCTGTGTGGGGGTCTGGTATAGGGTGATCTAAGGTGTGGGAGGGGCAGAATGGGGGCTGGAAGATGGTCTAGCAGGTGGAGGAAGGGGGAGCTGCGAATTTGGGTTGGGATAGAGAGAGAGAGGGAGATCTCTCTCCTTTGGTTTGAATGAGAGGTTAATGGGGTTTAATGTTGCTTTGGGAAGGGGAAGGGTTGTGTTGGGGAGAGGAAGGGGTGATTGGGAGATGGGATTCTCCCTTGGGAAAATGAAAGGTTGTATGGGGAAGGGGAAAGGTTGCTTGGGAGGAGGGAGAGGTGCCTAGGAGAAAGGGATTCCACCTAGGGGTTGGAGGGGACTTAAATGGGAGGTATGGGGAAGGGAGAGGGGTCTTAATTAGAGGTGAATAGGGAGGAGAGAGAGTGAATTTCGAATTTGGGGTGGGGAGGAGAGAGAATGGTGTTCGCCCCCTTTAGAGAGAGAGAGAGAAGTAGAGAGAGAGAGAGCTAGAGAGAGAGAGAGCAAGAGTCACACTTCTTGTGGATTTTAAACTCAATACTTCATTAGCTCCAAATGGGGGGAATTGGGGTCATATTTATAGGAAGCCCACAATTTAACAAAAGACCCTGAGTTTTTGACTAATGACAATAAACCAAGGGGGAAGGGGGGCGCCCATGGGCCTAGCCCACTTAATTGGGCCCAACTGGCTCATTAACCACTCTAATGACAATTAACCTAGGTAGATGACTCTTTAACCTAGGTACTTGACTCAATAAAAGGGAAATTACATAATCTATGACTCAAGACAATATAAAAATTACAAGTCATGATTTAAGAAAAATGCCGCGAACATGATGACGCATAGCTGGCAAGCAACGGGAACCTCGAAAGAGTGAGGAGTGGTAGGAGATGTCCTCATCATCATCCCCGAGGAGCTCTAAGAAAGACAAATCCACACCTTCCCGTGTTTAAGGGTTCTCATTTCAAAAATATCCACAAACTCGATTATCATATCACCAGATCATTGATGGGTCAGGTAATATTCGAATAAATAGATATAGATTCGGATTCAGATATGCTTAAAATACTCGTTTTATATTCGGATAGGGTATGAATTTAGAGCATCCGAATTTATATCCGATTCGAACCCGCTATTAATAACTTATTTTACATGTTATGTTTATGATTTTGACATGAACTTAATTAACCCGTTACCCGTCTTGTTGCATTTGCGAGTTTGGACTTCTTGCTAAAATTGTAAGGACATTTTTATATAATATAAAAATTACATTAGAAAGTAAAGAATCGACCGAATTTCTATTTTTCTAATTCTCATAAATCTCACATTTCCTTAGATGTGAACGTAGACTCATGTTTTATAGACGGATATGAATATCCGCGAGTATATCCATACCCGTGATGGATATATCCGTATCCATACACGCAAAAATAATATAGTACTATCCGAGTATGGTATTTGTAAAATTTTCACGGATAGAATACGATATTGGTTTACCCGAACCGAATCCGATCCATTTACATCCCTAGTTCCCATCCTCCATATCTAAACCTATACTCCAAACATCACCTTGCCATGCATCTAATATATGCGTATCTAGTTTTAAACAATGTACTTATTTCAATTTATTTATTAAAAATTTATTTCATATATGTATATCTAATATTTTTTATTTTTTAATATAAAAGGATCATACAACACATCCACGTGGCAACGACGGAGGAGACGATGACATGAGGGGAACATTGGATATCTCTTAAATTATATACATGTGAGTCAATGAAAATTCCTTCATATATAATATACATTAATGCACACTAGTGTTACTCATTCATATGTGACCGTTTGAGGCCTCTGTACCTGTTCAAGGAGGTCGACAAACCAGAAAGAGAAAAGACATCAGAGACCCCAATTAATTAAGACAACTCAACCCGGCAATCCGGATCATCAAATCTGTTAAGACAGAGGTTTCACAGAAAGTAAAAGAAACCTCTGAATATATAGAAGAGCTTCCCATCTATCTAAATTAACAAAGGTGAATCCACGCCTTGTGTTTTATTAACAAGCAAACACCTGTGTGTCTTCACTTATCCACATTGAAGTCAGCTATCCTACCAACATCCTCGACCACCTCTCTCTCTCTCTCTCTCTCTCACTGCACATCCTAGACTTGCGCTTCCGCCTCGGTTCTAGCTAGGCGCGCGCACCATCGATCCCTCACCGACACTGCACGTTCACCTCTGCCGCTGTCGCCGCCACGGCTGCCGCCAAATTGCCGTTATATGCCGCACTTTCCTCATTCTCCGTCGGCATGACCGCATGAGAGCAGCCCGGCGTACTCTCCCCCACCTGCTCTGCAGGTGGGACGATCTGACCAAAGTCACCTCCGCCGACGCCGGCCGCGGCAGCCATTGTGTCCTGCCACCACCACCACCATATTTATATATAGAGTTTTTTTTGCATGAAAATTATTAATGTTAGTGGTTAATTTGTAAAAAAATCAATCTTAAAAATACATTAGTAGATATGTCACTATGTAAATCTGAATTGTGCAATAATAGCATATTTATTTGCATATATATCACTTCTTTTTATCAATAATTTACAAAACATCACGCTTAAATAGTATTTATGTACTATTTGAATTAACCCAGTGATATGTCTGCTAATATATTTTTAAAAATAATTTTTTTATAAATTCACCACTAACAATAATTTTTATGTAAAAATCTCTCAATATATATATATATATATATATGTCCACGAGTGCACCAACCATTGGGCCGTCCAATTAATGTATGTCTTTGTGTGAAAAACAGTATAGAGATTTATTCCCCCCCCCCCCCATCACCATTAGATGACGGGTTACGTACCAACCTGCATGAGAGGCGGGAAGGGCGTCGCCGGGATGAGGCCGGAGAGGAGCTCCGTCGACGTGTACGCCTGGTGCCACGCTGGCAGGCACCCGTCGCCTTGATCTCCGACGTGGCAGGTCCCCAATGGCGAAGGCTCGACGTGGAGGCCGCTGGTTCCCTGCTTGAGGGGATCATAGATCGTGGGGTCCCTACAGGACCAGTCAGCAGAAGGTCCATCGCATGAGGAAAAATCCCCGCCGTCAAATTGGTAGTCTCTTCCCGGGAATGCGGTGTACCTCGTAGGAATCAAGGGCTCAGATGCCGCCACGAAGATCTGGCCCGGGTGCGGAGGCCCGTCAGAGACCCAGCTCGACACCTCGCTCTCGTACGTGCCGGGTAGCGCCGCATCGTGGGACTCCAGCAGCATCTGCGCGCGTGCGGAGTTTTGCCACCACATCAGCGTTTCACCGGCAAATGACGGGACTAAGATCACTAATTAAATCATCGGGGATTAACCAACCACAATGTGCTTATTAATCTTTTAATTAGGATCGAGGACTCGCCTGAAGGGTGGAGGCGTCGTAGGAAGGAAGCTGGCCGCCCATCAAGAACTTCTGATAGAAATCAAGAGGTTTAGCATAGTTTGAGACGTATGATTACTCCGGCGTTTTAGCCATTAACCAGTAATTAACTAACGTGGGGGAGTGGTTGGGGCACTCGGGCCCAGCTGGGAGTACGTGTACTCATGCCATTCGGTAGCGGGCTGGAGAAGCGGCATTACCTTTCTCTCCGTGACACGTGCAAGGGTGTCGAGCAGGAACTTCTCGCACGATTCCAGCTCACCCAGGGACGTCAAGTCCAGGGGGTCCGACTCGAAAAATCTGCTTTTAATATCCCAAGGTTAATCCCAATCAAAGGAGTTGCACGGTGGATTTATAGTTTTTGTCATGAAATTTAACGCGCATGATTCATAGGTTTCATGTTTGTGGTGTTTGAATGCAACCTTAGGCGTTCTTCGGCCAGCTGCAGCTGGTGCTGGAAACTGCAGATCTCTTGTCGGAGCTCCTGCAATGATATTAACAATCGGAGAAATGTGTTTTAGATAACTCAAAACAGGAATGAGCTCTTTCTCTCTCTCTCTCTGTGTGTGTGTGTGTGAGAGAGAGAGAGAAAGGAATAAAAGAAAAGACGCATAGATGAAGGAAAGATTACCTCTACGTTGCTGTTTACTGCCCCAGGGCTGGTTTCAGGACATGGGCAGGAGATGACAAAGGGAGAAACACATCTGTTAGGGAGTGTTTAATTGTCTGTAGAAGATGAGGCAATTAATTTTGTTTTCAAGGAGTGCAGTAGTGCTAGTACTGCATGAGCTGGAGGGGGGAAACCAACCTGTCTAGCTGTGCAGCTAAGTCGCTTTCGCATTTGAGTTTCTTCAATGTTCTGACAAGGTACTGCATGCAGAAGCAGGAAATCTCAAATGATTAGGCACGGAGGTTCCGGGATGAAACAGGAGAAATCCAACAAACGCAAAGATGCAGATCGGGGTACCTCTAAATTTTGGATGGCACTGCATGCAGCATGCATCACACGGAAAGAGAAAACGAAATTTATCAATACCCAGATCGATCGTAAGGCAAAGTTATGCGTATAAAAGATGCATGCATGTAAACAATATTGCTCGTTCACCCATTAATATATAAACATCGAGAACGACCGCGGCATGCAATAATGCGTTATTTCTTCACCAAAGCAACCATGCATCAATTCCGCCAGTAGTTTTCAGACCCTTCCCCCACACCCCACACCCCCAAAAACAACAACAAAAAAAAACAAAATCCTCCAATCGTCCAGAAAAAAAGAGAAAATTCCCCCAACCAATAACTGCCATAATCATGGGTGCAATTGTTGGGATTGCATGCAACTCCTACCCTCCTCTGTCGTGATCCGGCAGATTTATATATCGTGTCAGCACATCTTCGATCCTGCCAAGGAAAGAAAAACAAGTTCCAAATTAAACAACAAAATTAGTTACTATCCCCTCATACGCTAGATAAGATAAAACTCATCTCTCTCTCTCTCTCTCTCTCTACCTGCGGCGGCCGGAGAAGTGGCTGAGCCTGCCGGAGGGGGAGAACATGATAAGGGCGATGTCGATGTCGCAGAGCACGGACAGCTCGTAAGCCTTCTTGATGAGCCCATTGCGGCGCTTGGAGAAGGTCACCTGCCTGTTGGTGTTGTTCTCGATCCTCTTTATCTGCAGCTTCACCCTCCCCATTTCTTCTAATATCACCCTCACCAGTCACCCCACCCCCAAATAAAACGCAGCCAAACCTTATATAAGGAAACAACGCGCTCGCGTACTACCCAAAATCATACACAGCAAAGCAAATGCCGACCAGCACATGTACAAGGGGAACAGCCCAGAAGAACTGAGGAAGACATTACAAGGTGCTCGAAACCAGAAGAACAAGAGAGAGAGAGAGAGAGAGAGAGAGAGAGAGAGAGAGAGTATACGAGGGTTCGAACAGGTCGCCCTACGTGCCCGGAAGAGGAGGGGGCTTCGGTTCAGAAGTGGCGAACACCCGAGAATTTCTCCACGGAGGAAATGTGGCGCGCTCGACCTTCTGACCGCGTGGGGCCCATGCCCGCCCCCACCCAAACCGCCTAACGGCTCCTTGGACCGGGCCTCCACGAGTTGGGGATGAGAGCGCCAGCAGCAGCAGTAGCAGCCGCAGCCATGGCGGCCTCGACCCTACCACCCGCCGCGGCGTTGAATCCCCGCTTCCTTCCTTCCCAACGACGCAGGCTCACGGGCGTCGTCTCCGTCAGAAGCCCGCACGCCCCTTCTTCCTCTGCTGCTACCGGTGGAAGTTGCTGCTGTTGTTCCTGCGGGAATGGGGGACTCCACAAGGGACGCCCCCGCTTCTTCCAATCTGGAGATGAGCTCCGCGACCAGGCGACGGGTGCTCGGGGTGGGGTTGGGGATGCTGGCACTGCCGTTGGCGGCGCCCGACGCGGTGGCGACGAGGGTGGAGTACCACGCCACGATGGGGGAGCGGCTCTGCGACCTCAACTTCGTCAAGTCCGGGCTTGGGTACTGCGACGTGGATGTGGGGACGGGAGTCCATCCTGTTAAAATTTGAGCATAGTCCCTGGGCAATAGTCCCGTATTAGTTAATGAGTTGTGGTTCATGTGTTTATGACTTTGGACCCTTGTATCTCAACACTGCGGTTTTGTGGATTCAACATGGTATCGGAGCATAGTATTGGTCCAACTCCTTTTGTCACCTCCACCCAATTAATGTCCACGGTCCATTTTGGCCATGAGGGGGAGTGTTGAAATTTGGGCATAGTCCCTGGGCAATAGTCTTGTATTGGTTAATGAGTTGTGGTTCATGTGTTTATGACTCTGGGCCTTTGTATCTCAACACCGCGGTTTTGTGGATTCAACACAGCTGCCCCCGGGAGAGCTCATCAATGTGATCACTCTTTCTCTCTATCATAGGAAGATGACAATTTTTTTTTAGGATGCCCCGTTAGCTGATGAATTTTTAGTTTCACAGTCTCAGAGTTACTGGGAATGAATGATGATTTTGTCCCTCTCTCAGTGACTACCATAGTTCATTTGCTTGCTAATATGCGTTTTACATCAGCTGGCCCTTGTATCTCAACACCGCGGTTTTGTGGATTCAACACAGCTGCCCCCGGGAGAGCTCATCAATGTGATCACTCTTTCTCTCTATCATAGGAAGATGACAATTTTTTTTTAGGATGCCCCGTTAGCTGATGAATTTTTAGTTTCACAGTCTCAGAGTTACTGGGAATGAATGATGATTTTGTCCCTCTCTCAGTGACTACTATAGTTCATTTGCTTGCTAATATGCGTTTTTCATGGATGATGCACTTGTGACATAAGATGTTTGAAATATGGATTAGGCAGAGAAAGGATGCAGCTATTGTATAGTACATGATATTACGCGCATATTGTCCCAGCTTTTTTTACTGATGTTTACGCGGATGTGAAATTGATAGGTTTATTTTCTCTTATGTTATCTTTCTTGTTGTTTCATTTTAAAAGGACTTATGATTCTAAGGCTTGCAGCACGGTCTTTCCATTCTATCTTATGGTGGGTGCTCTTTCGCATAATGCCCGTATTGGTTAATGAGTTGTGGTTCATGTGTTTATGACCCTGGGCCCTTGTATCTCAACACCGCGATTTTGTGGATTCAACACACCTGCCCCCGGGAGAGTTCATCAATGTGATCACTCTTTCTCTCTATCATATATAGGAAGATGACAATTTTTTTTTAGGATGCCCTGTTAGCTGATGAATTTTTAGTTTCACAGTCTCAGAGTTACTGGGAATGAATGATGATTTTGTCCCTCTCTCAGTGACTACTATAGTTCATTTGCTTGCTAATATGCGTTTTTCATGGATGATGCACTTGTGACATAAGATGTTTGAAATATGGATTAGGCAGAGAAAGGATGCAGCTACTGTATAGTACATGATATTACGCGCATATTGTCCCAGCTTTTTTTACTGATGTTTACGCGGAAGTGAAATTGATAGGTTTATTTTCTCTTATGTTATCTTTCTTGTTGTTTCATTTTAAAAGGACTTATGATTCTAAGGCTTGCAGCACGGTCTTTCCATTCTATCTTATGGTGGGTGCTCTTTGGCATAATGCCCGTATTGGTTAATGAGTTGTGGTTCATGTGTTTATGACCCTGGGCCCTTGTATCTCAACACCGCGGTTTTGTGGATTCAACACAGCTGCCCCCGGGAGAGCTCATCAATGTGATCACTCTTTCTCTCTATCATAGGAAGATGATAATTTTTTTTTAGGATGCCCCGTTAGCTGATGAATTTTTAATTTCACAGTCTCAGAGTTACTGGGAATGAATGATGATTTTGTCCCTCTCTCAGTGACTACTATAGTTCATTTGCTTGCAAATATGGGTTTTTCATGGATGATGCACTTGTGACATAAGATGTTTGAAATATGGATTAGGCAGAGAAAGGATGCAGCTACTGTATAGTACATGATATTACGTGCATATTGTCCCAGCTTTTTTTACTGATGTTTACGTGGAAGTGAAATTGATAGGTTTATTTTCTCTTATGTTATCTTTCTTGTTGTTTCATTTTAAAAGGACTTATGATTCTAAGGCTTGCAGCACGGTCTTTCCATTCTATCTTATGGTGGGTGCTCTTTGGCATAATGCCCGTATTGGTTAATGAGTTGTGGTTCATGTGTTTATGACCCTGGGCCCTTGTATCTCAACACCGCGGTTTTGTGGATTCAACACAGCTGCCCCCGGGAGAGCTCATCAATGTGATCACTCTTTCTCTCTATCATAGGAAGATGACAATTTTTTTTTAGGATGCCCCGTTAGCTGATGAATTTTTAGTTTCACAGTCTCAGAGTTATGGGAATGAATGATGATTTTGTCCCTCTCTCAGTGACTACTATAGTTCATTTGCTTGCTAATATGCGTTTTTCATGGATGATGCACTTGTGACATAAGATGTTTGAAATATGGATTAGGCAGAGAAAGGATGCAGCTACTGTATAGTACATGATATTACGCGCATATTGTCCCAGCTTTTTTTACTGATGTTTACGCGGAAGTGAAATTGATAGGTTTATTTTCTCTTATGTTATCTTTCTTGTTGTTTCATTTTAAAAGGACTTATGATTCTAAGGCTTGCAGCACGGTCTTTCCATTCTATCTTATGGTGGGTGCTCTTTGGCATAATGCCCGTATTGGTTAATGAGTTGTGGTTCATGTGTTTATGACCCTCGGCCCTTGTATCTCAACACCGCGGTTTTGTGGATTCAACACAGCTGCCCCCGGGAGAGTTCATCAATGTGATCACTCTTTCTCTCCATCATAGGAAGATGACAATTTTTTTTAGGATGCCTTGTTAGCTGATGAATTTTTAGTTTCACAGTCTCAGAGTTACTGGGAATGAATGATGATTTTGTCCCTCTCTCAGTGACTACTATAGTTCATTTGCTTGCTACTATGCGTTTTTCATGGATGATGCACTTGTGACATAAGATGTTTGAAATATGGATTAGGCAGAGAAAGGATGCAGCTACAGTATAGTACATGATATTACGCGCATATTGTCCCAGCTTTTTTTACTGATGTTTACGCGGAAGTGAAATTGATAGGTTTATTTTCTCTTATGTTATCTTTCTTGTTGTTTCATTTTAAAAGGACTTATGATTCTAAGGCTTGCAGCACGGTCTTTCCATTCTATCTTATGGTGGGTGCTCTTTGGCATAATGCCTGTATTGGTTAATGAGTTGTGGTTCATGTGTTTATGACCCTGGGCCCTTGTATCTCAACACCGCAGTTTTGTGGATTCAACACAGCTGCCCCCGGGAGAGCTCATCAATGTGATCACTCTTTCTCTCTATCATAGGAAGATGACAATTTTTTTTTAGGATGCCCCGTTAGCTGATGAATTTTTAATTTCACAGTCTCAGAGTTACTGGGAATGAATGATGATTTTGTCCCTCTCTCAGTGACTACTATAGTTCATTTGCTTGCTAATATGGGTTTTTCATGGATGATGCACTTGTGGCATAAGATGTTTGAAATATGGATTAGGCAGAGAAAGGATGCAGCTACTGTATAGTACATGATATTACGTGCATATTGTCCCAGCTTTTTTTTACTGATGTTTACGCGGAAGTGAAATTGATAGGTTTATTTTCTCTTATGTTATCTTTCTTGTTGTTTCATTTTAAAAGGACTTATGATTCTAAGCCTTGCAGCACGGTCTTTCCATTCTATCTTATGGTGGGTGCTCTTTGGCATAATGCCCGTATTGGTTAATGAGTTGTGGTTCATGTGTTTATGACCCTGGGCCCTTGTATCTCAACACCGCGGTTTTGTGGATTCAACACAGCTGCCCCCGGGAGAGCTCATCAATGTGATCACTCTTTCTCTCTATCATAGGAAGCTGACAATTTTTTTTTAGGATGCCCCGTTAGCTGATGAATTTTTAGTTTCACAGTCTCAGAGTTACTGGGAATGAATGATGATTTTGTCCCTCTCTCAGTGACTACTATAGTTCATTTGCTTGCTAATATGCGTTTTTCATGGATGATGCACTTGTGACATAAGATGTTTGAAATATGGATTAGGCAGAGAAAGGATGCAGCTACTGTATAGCACATGATATTACGCACATATTGTCCCAGCTTTTTTTACTGATGTTTACGCGGAAGTGAAATTGATAGGTTTATTTTCTCTTATGTTATCTTTCTTGTTGTTTCATTTTAAAAGGACTTATGATTCTAAGGCTTGCAGCACGGTCTTTCCATTCTATCTTATGGTGGGTGTGCTCTTTGGCATAATGCCCGTATTGGTTAATGAGTTGTGGTTCATGTGTTTATGACCCTGGGCCCTTGTATCTCAACACTGCGGTTTTGTGGATTCAACACAGCTGCCCCCGGGAGAGCTCATCAATGTGATCACTCTTTCTCTCTATCATAGGAAGATGACAATTTTTTTTTAGGATGCCCCGTTAGCTGATGAATTTTTAGTTTCACAGTCTCAGAGTTACTGGGAATGAATGATGATTTTGTCCCTCTCTCAGTGACTACTATAGTTCATTTGCTTGCTAATATGGGTTTTTCATGGATGATGCACTTGTGACATAAGATGTTTGAAATATGGATTAGGCAGAGAAAGGATGCAGCTACTGTATAGTACATGATATTACGCGCATATTGTCCCAGCTTTTTTTACTGATGTTTACGCGGATGTGAAATTGATAGGTTTATTTTCTCTTATGTTATCTTTCTTCTTGTTTCATTTTAAAAGGACTTATGATTCTAAGGCTTGCAGCACGGTCTTTCCATTCTATCTCATGGTGGGTGCTCTTTGGCATAATGCCCGTATTGGTTAATGAGTTGTGGTTCATGTGTTTATGACCATGGGCCCTTGTATCTCAACACCGCGGTTTTGTGGATTCAACACAGCTGCCCCCGGGAGAGCTCATCAATGTGATCACTCTTTCTCTCTATCATAGGAAGATGACAATTTTTTTTTAGGATGCCCCGTTAGCTGATGAATTTTTAGTTTCACAGTCTCAGAGTTACTGGGAATGAATGATGATTTTGTCCCTCTCTCAGTGACTACTATAGTTCATTTGCTTGCTAATATGCGTTTTTCATGGATGATGCACTTGTGACATAAGATGTTTGAAATATGGATTAGGCAGAGAAAGGATGCAGCTACTGTATAGTACATGATATTACGCGCATATTGTCCCAGCTTTTTTTACTGATGTTTACGCGGAAGTGAAATTGATAGGTTTATTTTCTCTTATGTTATCTTTCTTGTTGTTTCATTTTAAAAGGACTTATGATTCTAAGGCTTGCAGCACGGTCTTTCCATTCTATCTTATGGTGGGTGCTCTTTGGCATAATGCCCGTATTGGTTAATGAGTTGTGGTTCATGTGTTTATGACCCTGGGCCCTTGTATCTCAACACCGCGGTTTTGTGCATTCAACACAGCTGCCCCCGGGAGAGCTCATCAATGTGATCACTCTTTCTCTCTATCATAGGAAGATGACAATTTTTTTTTAGGATGCCCCGTTAGCTGATGAATTTTTAGTTTCACAGTCTCAGAGTTACTGGGAATGAATGATGATTTTGTCCCTCTCTCAGTGACTACTATAGTTCATTTGCTTGCTAATATGCATTTTTCATGGATGATGCACTTGTGACATAAGATGTTTGAAATATGGATTAGGCAGAGAAAGGATGCAGCTACTGTATAGTACATGATATTACGCGCATATTGTCCCAGCTTTTTTACTGATGTTTACGCGGAAGTGAAATTGATAGGTTTATTTTCTCTTATGTTATCTTTCTTGTTGTTTCATTTTAAAAGGACTTATGATTCTAAGGCTTGCAGCACGGTCTTTCCATTCTATCTTATGGTGGGTGCTCTTTGGCATAATGCCCGTATTGGTTAATGAGTTGTGGTTCATGTGTTTATGACCCTGGGCCCTTGTATCTCAACACCGCGGTTTTGTGGATTCAACACAGCTGCCCCCGGGAGAGCTCATCAATGTGATCACTCTTTCTCTCTATCATAGGAAGATGACAAATTTTTTTTAGGATGCCCCGTTAGCTGATGAATTTTTAGTTTCACAGTCTCAGAGTTACTGGGAATGAATGATGATTTTGTCCCTCTCTCAGTGACTACTATAGTTCATTTGCTTGCTAATATGCGTTTTTCATGGATGATGCACTTGTGACATAAGATGTTTGAAATATGGATTAGGCAGAGAAAGGATGCAGCTACTATATAGTACATGATATTACGCGCATATTGTCCCAGCTTTTTTTACTGATGTTTACGCGGAAGTGAAATTGATAGGTTTATTTTCTCTTATGTTATCTTTCTTGTTGTTTCATTTTAAAAGGACTTATGATTCTAAGGCTTGCAGCACGGTCTTTCCATTCTATCTTATGGTGGGTGCTCTTTGGCATAATGCCCGTATTGGTTAATGAGTTGTGGTTCATGTGTTTATGACCCTGGGCCCTTGTATCTCAACACCGCGGTTTTGTGGATTCAACACAGCTGCCCCCGGGAGAGCTCATCAATGTGATCACTCTTTCTCTCTATCATAGGAAGATGACAATTTTTTTTTAGGATGCCCCGTTAGCTGATGAATTTTTAGTTTCACAGTCTCAGAGTTACTGGGAATGAATGATGATTTTGTCCCTCTCTCAGTGACTACTATAGTTCATTTGCTTGCTAATATGCATTTTTCATGGATGATGCACTTGTGACATAAGATGTTTGAAATATGGATTAGGCAGAGAAAGGATGCAGCTACTGTATAGTACATGATATTACGCGCATATTGTCCCAGCTTTTTTTACTGATGTTTACGCGGAAGTGAAATTGATAGGTTTATTTTCTCTTATGTTATCTTTCTTGTTGTTTCATTTTAAAAGGACTTATGATTCTAAGGCTTGCAGCACGGTCTTTCCATTCTATCTTATGGTGGGTGCTCTTTGGCATAATGCCCGTATTGGTTAATGAGTTGTGGTTCATGTGTTTATGACCCTGGGCCCTTGTATCTCAACACCGCGGTTTTGTGGATTCAACACAGCTGCCCCCGGGAGAGTTCATCAATGTGATCACTCTTTCTCTCTATCATAGGAAGATGACAATTTTTTTTTAGGATGCCCCGTTAGCTGATGAATTTTTAGTTTCACAGTCTCAGAGTTACTGGGAATGAATGATGATTTTGTCCCTCTCTCAGTGACTACTATAGTTCATTTGCTTGCTAATATGCGTTTTTCATGGATGATGCACTTGTGACATAAGATGTTTGAAATATGGATTAGGCAGAGAAAGGATGCAACTACTGTATAGTACATGATATTACGCGCATATTGTCCCATCTTTGTTTACTGATGTTTACGCGGAAGTGAAATTGATAGGTTTATTTTCTCTTATGTTATCTTTCTTGTTGTTTCATTTAAAAGGACTTATGATTCTAAGGCTTGCAGCACGGTCTTTCCATTCTATCTTATGGTGGGTGCTCTTTGGCATAATGCCCGTATTGGTTAATGAGTTGTGGTTCATGTGTTTATGACCCTGGGCCCTTTATCTCAACACCGCGGTTTTGTGGATTCAACACAGCTGCCCCCGGGAGAGCTCATCAATGTGATCACTCTTTCTCTCTATCATAGGAAGATGACAATTTTTTTGTAGGATGCCCCGTTAGCTGATGAATTTTTAGTTTCACAGTCTCAGAGTTACTGGGAATGAATGATGATTTTGTCCCTCTCTCAGTGACTACTATAGTTCATTTGCTTGCTAATATGCGTTTTTCATGGATGATGCACTTGTGACATAAGATGTTTGAAATATGGATTAGGCAGAGAAAGGATACAGCTACTGTATAGTACATGATATTACGCGCATATTGTCCCAGCTTTTTTTACTGATGTTTACGCGGAAGTGAAATTGATAGGTTTATTTTCTCTTATGTTATCTTTCTTGTTGTTTCATTTTAAAAGGACTTATGATTCTAAGGCTTGCAGCACGGTCTTTCCATTCTATCTTATGGTGGGTGCTCTTTGGCATAATGCCCGTATTGGTTAATGAGTTGTGGTTCATGTGTTTATGACCCTGGGCCCTTGTATCTCAACACCGCGGTTTTGTGGATTCAACACAGCTGCCCCCGGGAGAGCTCATCAATGTGATCACTCTTTCTCTCTATCATAGGAAGATGACAAATTTTTTTTAGGATGCCCCGTTAGCTGATGAATTTTTAGTTTCACAGTCTCAGAGTTACTGGGAATGAATGATGATTTTGTCCCTCTCTCAGTGACTACTATAGTTCATTTGCTTGCTAATATGGGTTTTTCATGGATGATGCACTTGTGACATAAGATGTTTGAAATATGGATTAGGCAGAGAAAGGATGCAGCTACTGTATAGTACATGATATTACGCGCATATTGTCCCAGCTTTTTTTACTGATGTTTACGCGGAAGTGAAATTGATAGGTTTATTTTCTCTTATGTTATCTTTCTTGTTGTTTCATTTTAAAAGGACTTATGATTCTAAGGCTTGCAGCACGGTCTTTCCATTCTATCTTATGGTGGGTGCTCTTTGGCATAATGCCTGTATTGGTTAATGAGTTGTGGTTCATGTGTTTATGACCCTGGGCCCTTGAATCTCAACACCGCGGTTTTGTGGATTCAACACAGCTGCCCCCGGGAGAGCTCATCAATGTGATCACTCTTTCTCTCTATCATAGGAAGATGACAAATTTTTTTTAGGATGCCCCGTTAGCTGATGAATTTTTAGTTTCACAGTCTCAGAGTTACTGGGAATGAATGATGATTTTGTCCCTCTCTCAGTGACTACTATAGTTCATTTGCTTGCTAATATGCGTTTTTCATGGATGATGCACTTGTGACATAAGATGTTTGAAATATGGATTAGGCAGAGAAAGGATGCAGCCACTACAAGAAAAAGTGGCTATAGCGACCGAATTAGCGACCGATTAAATCGGTCGCTAGTCGGTCCCAAATAGAGACCAATTCGGAGACCGAAATAATCGGTCGCATAACCGAGACCGTTTCAGCGACCGCATGTATATCGGTCGCTAATCGGTCGCTATTATTGCGACCGAATTAACTTCGGTCTCCAGTCGGTCGCTGATGCCGTTATACTTCCTACTACGACCCCCGCCCGCCCGAGCCCTCCCGCCCGAGCCCCCCCCCTCCCGCCCGAGCCCCCCCTCCCGAGCCCCCTTCCCCTGCGGCCCCCTCTCCGCCCTAGCCCCCCTCCCCGCTCCCGCCCGAGCCCCCTCCGCCGGAGCCCCCCCTCCGCCCGAGCCCTCCCGCCCGAGCCCCCCTCCTCCGCCGGAGCCCCCCTCCCCGTGCTGCCTCCCGCCCGAGCCCCCCTCCGCCGGAGCCCGTCGCCGCGCCGCTCGCGTCGAGTCGCCGTCGCCGCTCGCCCTGCCGTCGTCGCCCTCCGCAGGTACCTCTCTCTCTCTCTCTCTCTCTCTCTCTCTCTCTCTCTCTCTCTCCCTTCCCCCTCCGTCACCGGCCTGCTCCCCTCCCCCGCCGGCCTACTCCCCTCCCCCCTGCGGCCCCGTCGCCGGCTTGCTCCCCTCCCCTCCCCCCTGCGGCCTGCGCCCCCGTCCCCCTCAGATCTCCTTCCCATCCCCATGCCCCTCCCCCTCCGGCCTGACCCCTCTGATCCCCCTCCCCTTCCCGTCCCACTCCGCCTCCCCCTCTGCCTCCGACGGTCTCCTCCCTTCCTCCCCTTCCCGTGTCCCCCTTTGCCTCCCCCTCCCCTTCCCGTCCCCCTCCACCTCTGGAAACCCCCCACCAACTCCCCTTTGTGCTGCACCACCGGAATCGTCTCACCCTCCCAATGCCATCGGAAGCCCCCTCCCCATCCCCCCAGTACTGCGGGCCAATGCAACCCCCCATCTCCTTGTCGAGTGAAAACCCCCCTCCCAATCCCCATGTGCTGCTGGGTGTTAGACCCCCCTCCCCCTTGTAGGTTGCAGGAATCCCCTCCCCCTCCCTCTGCAGTGCTGGATCAATGGAGTTCATGTTGTGAGGCCTTTTTGCCGTCCACTCGGCTAGGGTTCCCGTGACTCATTTTTAACTCGTAGTCAGGATGGCCCGTACTTAACATCACTTTGGGACTGTCGTCCGACTTATTTAATCTTCATATACCTCGGTTGATCCGAGAAAAATAATGGGTTCAACAGTAGTCTGGCAGTAATTTCTCTTCTCACTGTGCCTCATTTTCTAGGCTTGCAGTTTAATCCACCCATCATTTCTCACTTTGCCTCATTTTCAAGGATTGCAGTTTAATCCACCAGTCACCAGCCATTTCACTGCTTATATTTGCATAAGAATTTGGTGAAACCATTGTCTTTTAACGTTACATCTTGGGATCAAAGTGGAATGATGTGGTACATCTTATTAATTTATATGTAGAAAAAGTGATATTTTGTTTTATCCTCTTTAGTCTTCTGTATCTATGTTAAAGATTTGTTTCATCCTGCCCAATACTCTGTTTGCGTGCTGATAGATACTTCTTCATAGCAGGTGTACCTGGGTGAGCAGTATGTGAACAGTCCTACACTGTCTGATGTTACCTTCCTTGTTGAAGGTGTGAACAATGCCATCTAAAACCCATTTTGCTGATTCATGTGTTTCTGCTCTGAGCATCAAGTTATTCTATACCTCTCCTCTCCCCTTTCTTGCCATAGAGGCAGGGCACCATTCATGAAAACACAGGAGTTCCCACCACCCAGGAGGCCAGGATTGAACCTGAGCAGCCATCCCCATCCTTTCCCAAAACCCCATTCACTCTCAACTGAAACCCCTATCAATAAATTCATTTCATATCTCTATTTCACATTGATCTTTTCCTTTTTTTTCTTTCCTTTTCACCATGTGCAGGGAGACGATTCTATGCCCACAGAATTGCATTACTTGCTTCATCAGATGCTTTTCGTGCAATGTTTGATGGTGGATACAGGGTAGGTACCCCCAAATATTAGCTTCTGGTGGTACTGCAGGATTCTTAAAATTTTTCATCTGTTATCCTGTTTTCTAATTCACTCTGTTGAGTACTTCATTTTGGATCAAATATGCTCTCTTTGGCGAAACAAGGAAGATCTTCAAGTAGGCATATGGCAAATAAAAAGTAGAAATTTTATCTGGTTGGAAATTCAACAAGTAGAGCCATGGTTTTTACAGGTATTTTTAATATACTGATGTATGCATATGCATTGGAACACTGGCTACTAGATAGGTGCTGGAAGTGCCATTGTGAACATAGCCAGACATGTCAGAGTTAATCTGAAAAAATTGATGGATCCTTTGCCTCTTTTCGAGAAGTTCTTTTAAGTTGAAAAACATTTTCACTGTAAAGAGCAGATGCATTTTCCAACTGTCTCATTCGCTGATGGGTGGCTCACCTTTATGATAACCTTCTGCACATGCTTCCTCTTGTTGATTGTGTATATGTAAGAAACACCCTATAAAATTGTGAACTCATGCAAGAAGTCCCTCAGCAGGCTGACCAGGGGCAGTTGAAAGCTAATGCACCATTCTTTATGGGTGCATCCATTTCTGTGTATGTGCATGTGCGCACCAGCACCCACATGTACATTTTTGGCATATTCTATATGCATATTTTGGGTGTGTACGTACTTTCATAATCAAATACATTTTTGTGCATGTGCTTGTATATGTTGTAATGGGAATGCATGGGTATGCATGTGTCCTCTGGGAGGGGTGCATTGCATTTGCTGCATGCATGTCCTTCAGTGCTTGCATGTGCACTCTAGAGATGCATCTTTTTCTTTCTTCCTATGCAACTGTGTGATGCATTGTGTCATATTTGTGTTTCCTGTGTGCATGTATTTGTACATGTCGGGGTAATCACAGCTTAGAGTATACTGTGCTATCCATGTGTGAACCTTCACTTGGGCAAGTACCATTGGATAGGATACATAAACCAGAGAATTTCTGGAGTGTGTGTTCTGCACCATATTGATAATTCATAGATTCTGTGGTACTTGTTGGAGGACATTGATAAGTGTAGGCTTAGTTATCAAGGTGACAAGGGGACCCAAAGCGTTCATGGGGTCCCTGAGCGCTTGGCGACATGGCACCCGTTTAGGCGTCGCCTAGGCGACACTTTGGCCATTAATTAAAAAATGTAAAATATATATCCCCTAATATATAAAGCAAGAATAAATATATGAAAAAATTACAGAAAATTAAATTGCATGAAGAAATTACAGTAAGTAAATTGCATGAGAATTACAAAAAATAAGCATCCAAAAAATTACAGAAACTTCAGAAGTAAATGTAAAATTACAGACAGTAAGAGAGAGAGGGGGGTTGGTGATGCACAGAGAGAGAGAGAGAGAGAGAGAGAGAGAGAGAGAGAGAGAGAGAGAGAGAGAGAGAGAGAGAGAGAGAGAGAGAGAGACGGTGTCACAGTGGACAGAGGTGGTGGACATGTATGGTATTCGGTACTAGACAGGTGGAGGGGGCTCTTAGAGACAGAGAGCGAGAGGGGGCGGGGGAGTCGGGACTCGAGAGGGGGGGGGGGTGACGGTGTCACGATGGATAGAGGGGGTGGACATGTAGGGTATCGGGCAGCAGACAGGTGGAGGGGGGGCTCTTAGAGACACAGACAGTGTGCGAGAGAGCGACAGATGGGGGAGTCGGGAGACAGGTAGGGCATACTGGAGTGGGAGAGTTGGGACACGAGATCAGGAGTCGGGATGATATATATATAGGGGGGAGAATCGAGTAGGACTGTGTCACTATGGGAGATGAATAGACGGAGGTGGTGGACCGGAGGGGGGAATACTGGAGGTGGTGGACCGGCGGCGGAGGCTGTTCCGGCTTGGAGAGCAGGCGGTGCAGCTGCGGCGTAAGAGAATGATCCGGCAGTGGAAGATCAAGATGACGTTGGCTCCGGCAGTGGAAGATAGTGGACGATGGCAAAACCTAGGGCTGGAAACCCTAACGGGGGAGGGAAGGGCCAAAGGGCGATTGTGGGTTCTCAGGGTTTTAAAAGAGGATCCGTATCTTTTCCCTCCGGGTCGGATCCGCATTGGCGGGTCGCAATCAGCTTGGTAAGGCGACCAGGCATGCGTCTTGGCGTCTAGCCCGCCTAGGTGCCTGCCTTGTTCGCCTTTTCAATGGGAAACAAAGCGGGCAGGTGCCCGCCTTGAGAACTATGAGTGTTGGTCTTCATCTCATTTCATTCTTTCCTTTAAGTTCATTCCTTCCTTTAAGTTCATTCCCTTTACTATATAATTTTTTGTCATGTCCATCCGCTTGAATTATGAATTATTATACCAAGAGAGAAAATGTTTGTTTAGCAACTAGGTTGGCATGGTTAAATATGCTGCTACACTTTATCTTATGACAGCCAAAATTGTCTACAAATTGGAAAACATATACCTGAAAAATTAAATGCATCTAAATATCTTTATTGATAAATGTGTACTGCTCATAGGAGAGCAGCCAGCTGTCCCCAAAATCATGCATTAAGCTGTATGTCTCTGGATCAAATGGATTCCTTTGATTTCACTTTATCAATTGGGATGCATTTCAGGAGAAAGATGCAAGAGACATTGAGATTCCCAACATTAGATGGGAGGTGTTCGAATTGATGATGAGGTTTGTAATATCCCCTCAACCTTTTTCCATTTTCCGCAAATTTTTGTATGCATGTTTGACATGTGGTTCTACTGACTGCCATACTTCAACAGATTCATCTATACAGGTTCTGTTGAAATAACCCAGGATATCTCGCAAGATCTTCTTAAGGCTGCTGATCAGTATCTGTTAGAGGGTCTTAAACGTCTGTGTGAATATGAGATTGCCCAGGTAGGGAAGAAATCTGAGAGCCTGGATTCCTTAGGGCTGTCAACATATATTCTTGTTTTGATAATATTTAGTCCCCTTTTTCAGGATGTATCTCTGGATAACATTTCCAGCATGTACGAGTTGTCGGAGGCATTCCATGCTATGTCACTCCGCCACACTTGTGTCCTGTTTGTTTTGGAGCAGTTCGATAAAATTAGCACCAAGCCTGGGTAAATGATGCCCTCAGTTGATATTGATAGCAGAATTATTATGTCTTGCATTATTTTGAGAAGCTCTGATCACCTAGTGATGGTTTATGAAGGTATTCTCAGCTGATCCAACGTATGATCCCAGAGATACGCAATTATTTTAACAAAGCGTTTAAGCCCAACCGAAGGAGTTCTCGGTTGTAGATCTGCTTACGTGATAGAAGCTAATGTGCGGCGTACGTGATAGAAGCTAATGTGCGTGGAAATAGGTTGTATAGATGAACTTTTATTTAGCTCCCTCCCTGTTGTAACCCACAGTTGTTTGGTCCCTTTAGAGGCTTCAGATGCGCGTTACCTGTTTGAAACCAGGATCGTATTATTTTGACATTACTATTTTGACATTACTGATGTGCCTCATGTGAAACAGCTAGGGAGACCGGGCTAATTGGTTTGATCAATTACTAGCCATTTGGCAGGCTCGGCCTTCATGATTCTGGGATTGTGTGCTGAAGAGGCCCATGATTCAGGATAAACAGATGTGGGGAGGTGGTGGTTTTAGGATGCCCAGTCAGATTCGAGCCAAGGTAAAGATTGCTATGTCTTGTTTGATTGGAGTATTAGTTTTGATACTAATATGTTTAGAATATAGAATTTTGAGATCTAGAAGCATTGAAGATGGCAGCTGAAAGGTAAGCAGAGGTGGAGGTGAAGGAATGTGAATTCTATTTTTTTAAACATATATTTGATTTATATAGATTTGTTTATAATACTATATTCTTGTAGTGCATGAATATCAAAATCGATACTAACAAAAAAAACACTAATAACAATACAGAAGTACTATTGATATATACAGTTGACACGAATCTAGCAACCCCAGAGTATTGTGCATGACATGGGAAATCTTAACTCTACATAGTGCATTCTATCTAACTGGATGTGATTTTTGGCAATATTGATTAGATTATGGGTCTATTGACACCAAACTTTCGCATGTTTTTTAATGTATTATTTAGGAAGGGATACTTATGTACCTTTAGAATCTTGCATATTACATGCCTGTATGTTTTTAATGTAATATCAGATATACCTTGTTGCCATTTGTGGTTAAGTAGATTAAGATGAGACAAGGTTTGTGGGGTTGCATTGGATTGGTGCATATTGCACGTACTCGATTGTGCTAGGTGAAAATTGATAGGGTAGCATGTTGGTATGCATTCAATCCGATGTCAGGTCACTGACAGACGGCGGTGGCAGTCGATAGGTTGGTTGGCTTGAGAGAGAGATGGGGTGGCGGGGTGAGGTTCTCTGGTGGAGTTCTAGGTATTGGATTGTTGTGGATGGAGGGTAGTGCAGCCATGGTGACGGAGGAGAGATGCATGGTGGAGGGGGGATGCCAGAGGCTGAAAGTTCATAGGTGTGTTGGTAGGAATTGTCCGTGTGGAACGAGCACGTGTTGGAGTTGGCGGGGAGGGTGATGGGTTTGCTTAGAGAGGGGTTGGGGCTTGGGGTTGGCGGCCAGGAGTAGAGAGGCTGAAGTGCTTGGAGACTGCCAATATGGTGGGCGAGGTAGGAGGTTGCGGACAAAAGGGGCTCGTGGTGGAGGAGGTGCCAGCGGAGGGGGTTCATGGCAAAGGGAGGTTGCCTACGGGAGGGTACTTGTGGTTCTGGTTGGGTTGCCTAACTTCTTGTCCACTGTCAGTCAACTAGTGAAAGAAAATGAGTCGATCGACTTGCAGTGGTACGATGAGTTGGCCAACTTTTGCTTTATCATATGATTTAATGGTATATTGACCCATATGAAATTTCTATTAGTTTATATACCCCTCTAAACCATTGAAAGAATATTTTCTGAAGGAATATTTTGTTAAATCATTTTTATTTCATATTAGTTTATATACCCCTCTAAATGTTCAATCATTTCCATCTGGTCAAAGAGTCAATCAAAAATTTTCCACGACAACGAACTTTACACACCATTCTTGTAAGCTTTTCACATATATTTATAAATCGCTTGAGCATATGAAATATCAAAGAACTGTAGAAAGGAGCACCGAGGTTATCCCTACTATTTCTTCTATTTGTTTTGATTTAAGTTTGCGAAACTAAATCAAAACAGCTTTTCTTGGTTTAAAATATTGACAACTTTTGAAGATCCAAAAGAGCATTTTGTTGAAATTAGTTCTGTAGTTTCCAATAAAGATAGATTCTGATAGATTTGGAGATTAAGTGGCGTGGTGACCAACAACGTGGGTAGCGATGATAGCAAATGTAGCGTGGTGAGTAGTAAGTAGCGAGGTGACCAACAACGTGGGTGTCGATCAAGTTCGGGCAATGACCGGTGCAACGCCGTTTAATAGGGGTGAGGAGAGTAGAGGGAGATTAAGTGGTGCGGTGACTAACAACGTGGGTAGCGTTGGTGTCGTGAGTGGGGTTAGTAGGCCAGGAGGGAGATTAGTGATGATGTCGTGAGCAGGGTTAGTAGGCGAGGACTAGGAGAGGAGAGAGGGAGATATGCCGAAGGCGATATGATGTTAGGCTGGCTGCAACTCGAGCTCTGCATAATTCTTTGGGATTTGCTCAGGCAAACTTCGGGAATGATATGGAGAGGGATTATATCATGAGAGTCATTTGTGAAGCTACTCTGTCCCCTGAGGTGAAGATACGGCAGGCTGCATTCGAATGCTTGGTCTCCATATCCTCCATGTATTATGAGAAGCTTGCATCGTATATGCAGGACATATTTAACATCACTGCAAAAGCTGTAAGGGAAGATGAGGAACCTGTTGCTCTACAAGCTATTGAATTCTGGAGCTCAATATGCGATGAAGAGATTGACATCTTAGATGAATATGGAGGGGATTTTTCTGCTGATTCTGACACCCCTTGCTTTTATTTTATCAAGCAGGCACTACCTGCGCTTGTCCCTATGCTGTTGGAGACACTCCTTAAGCAAGAAGACGACCAAGATCAGGATGAAGGAGTTTGGAATCTTGCAATGGCTGGAGGAACATGCTTGGGTTTGGTTGCACGGACCGTGGGAGATGACATTGTGCCTCTTGTTATGCCATTCATAGAAGAAAACATTAACAAACCTGAATGGAGGCAGCGAGAAGCAGCAACTTATGCATTTGGTTCTAAAATCTGAAATACCGGTCGGATGGCCGTGCCGGTCATTCCAATACGACCGGGGAGATGAAAGTGACTTGTCAGAACTGACGGAATCCAAATCGGATGCCCGGTTTGAGCTCGGCGCTCAAACTTCATTTTTAAAATACACTTATTTCAAATGAACTGTTAGGACGGGTCCGGGGGTCTAAAATCTGAAATACCGGTCGGATGGCCGTGCCGGTCATTCCAATACGACCGGGGAGATGAAAGTGACTTGTCAGAACTGACGGAATCCAAATCGGATGCCCGGTTTGAGCTCGGCGCTCAAACTTCATTTTTAAAATACACTTAGTTCAAATGAACTGTTAGGACGGGGCATTTGGTTCTAAAATCTGAAATACCGGTCGGATGGCCGTGCCGATCATTCCAATACGACCGGGGAGATGAAAGTGACTTGTCAGAACTGACGGAATCCAAATCGGATGCCCGGTTTGAGCTCGGCGCTCAAACTTCATTTTTAAAATACACTTAGTTCAAATGAACTGTTAGGACGGGTCCGGGGGTCTAAAATTCGAAATACCGGTCGGATGGCCGTGCCGATCATTCCAATACGACCGGGGAGATGAAAGTGACTTGTCAGAACTGACGGAATCCAAATCGGATGCCCGGTTTGAGCTCGGCGCTCAAACTTCATTTTTAAAATACACTTAGTTCAAATGAACTGTTAGGACGGGTCCGGGGGTCTAAAATTCGAAATACCGGTCGGATGGCCGTGCCGATCATTCCAATACGACCGGGGAGATGAAAGTGACTTGTCAGAACTGACGGAATCCAAATCGGATGCCCGGTTTGAGCTCGGCGCTCAAACTTCATTTTTAAAATACACTTAGTTCAAATGAACTGTTAGGACGGGTCCGGGGGTCTAAAATTCGAAATACCGGTCGGATGGCCGTGCCGATCATTCCAATACGACCGGGGAGATGAAAGTGACTTGTCAGAACTGACGGAATCCAAATCGGATGCCCGGTTTGAGCTCGGCGCTCAAACTTCATTTTTAAAATACAAGATGAAATTTGAACTTATATTGTGTGTGTGTATTTATATATATGAAAATGAGCTGGCTTAAACTATTGGCATACTCTTGTTAATGCTTGATTTCTTTATTAAGTCTTGTTAATGCTTGATTTCTTTATTAAGGATTTGATTATAATTTTTTTAATTGATATACAGGATCATCCGTCGCGAGATGTTGGACGAGACGACGACCAGGATGATGTTGGACGAGACGACGACCAGGATGAGACATATGTGGAGGATTTGTGATTTTATTTTAGTTGTGTATGTTGTCATTTTATTATTATGGATGTATGATTAATTTGTGATTTTATTTTAATTGTGTGTAATTTGAGGTTCGTGGAGATTGTGATCCGTGTAGTTGATTTATTATTGTTTTATGAAATTGTTATTTATCAGGTGTTTGTATGTGATGAATTTGAGATTTGTCGATATTGTTGTCTGTGTAGTTGATTTTATATTTATGTTATGAATTTGTTATTTATCAGGTAATTTATTTATCAGTTTAAATAAATTTTTAAAAAAAAAATAATGCAAAATTAGCGACCGCATGGAGACTGAATTGCGACCGAATAGCGACTATACGTTATATTTCTTTTATTAAATAATTATACTTGGCGACCGACTGGCGACCGACTAGCCACCGAATCAATCCGATAGGTTAATTTTATTTTTAAAAATACAACAAATTTAGCGACCGAATAGAGACTGAATGGCGACCGACTTATTAGCGACCGGTCAGGCGACCGATTATAATCGGTCTCTGGTAACGACTGATACTGCGACCGAATTATGTCGGTCGCCATATAGCGACTATTATATAGCGACCGACATATTCGGTCGCTATATAGTATCTGTTCGGTCGCAACGCATATTTGCGACCGATCTTCGACTGAATAGCGACCGCTAGGTCGGTCGCTATCCGCGATTTTTCTTGTAGTGAGCTACTGTATAGTACATGATATTACGCGCATATTGTCCCAGCTTTTTTTACTGATGTTTACGCGGAAGTGAAATTGATAGGTTTATTTTCTCTTATGTTATCTTTCTTGTTGTTTCATTTTAAAAGGACTTATGATTCTAAGGCTTGCAGCACGGTCTTTCCATTCTATCTTGTGGTGGGTGCTCTTTGGCATAATGCCCGTATTGGTTAATGAGTTGTGGTTCATGTGTTTATGACCCTGGGCCCTTGTATCTCAACACCGCGGTTTTGTGGATTCAACACAGCTGCCCCCGGGAGAGCTCATCAATGTGATCACTCTTTCTCTCTATCATAGGAAGATGACAATTTTTTTTTAGGATGCCCCGTTAGCTGATGAATTTTTAGTTTCACAGTCTCAGAGTTACTGGGAATGAATGATGATTTTGTCCCTCTCTCAGTGACTACTATAGTTCATTTGCTTGCTAATATGCATTTTTCATGGATGATGCACTTGTGACATAAGATGTTTGAAATATGGATTAGGCAGAGAAAGGATGCAGCTACTGTATAGTACATGATATTACGCGCATATTGTCCCAGCTTTTTTTACTGATGTTTACGCGGAAGTGAAATTGATAGGTTTATTTTCTCTTATGTTATCTTTCTTGTTGTTTCATTTTAAAAGGACTTATGATTCTAAGGCTTGCAGCACGGTCTTTCCATTCTATCTTATGGTGGGTGCTCTTTGGCATAATGCCCGTATTGGTTAATGAGTTGTGGTTCATGTGTTTATGACCCTGGGCCCTTGTATCTCAACACCGCGGTTTTGTGGATTCAACACAGCTGCCCCCGGGAGAGTTCATCAATGTGATCACTCTTTCTCTCTATCATAGGAAGATGACAATTTTTTTTTAGGATGCCCCGTTAGCTGATGAATTTTTAGTTTCACAGTCTCAGAGTTACTGGGAATGAATGATGATTTTGTCCCTCTCTCAGTGACTACTATAGTTCATTTGCTTGCTAATATGCGTTTTTCATGGATGATGCACTTGTGACATAAGATGTTTGAAATATGGATAGGCAGAGAAAGGATGCAACTACTGTATAGTACATGATATTACGCGCATATTGTCCCAGCTTTGTTTACTGATGTTTACGCGGAAGTGAAATTGATAGGTTTATTTTCTCTTATGTTATCTTTCTTGTTGTTTCATTTAAAAGGACTTATGATTCTAAGGCTTGCAGCACGGTCTTTCCATTCTATCTTATGGTGGGTGCTCTTTGGCATAATGCCCGTATTGGTTAATGAGTTGTGGTTCATGTGTTTATGACCCTGGACCCTTGTATCTCAACACCGCGGTTTTGTGGATTCAACACAGCTGCCCCCGGGAGAGCTCATCAATGTGATCACTCTTTCTCTCTATCATAGGAAGATGACAATTTTTTTTTAGGATGCCCCGTTAGCTGATGAATTTTTAGTTTCACAGTCTCAGAGTTACTGGGAATGAATGATGATTTTGTCCCTCTCTCAGTGACTACTATAGTTCATTTGCTTGCTAATATGCGTTTTTCATGGATGATGCACTTGTGACATAAGATGTTTGAAATATGGATTAGGCAGAGAAAGGATGCAGCTACTGTATAGTACATGATATTACGCGCATATTGTCCCAGCTTTTTTTACTGATGTTTACGCGGAAGTGAAATTGATAGGTTTATTTTCTCTTATGTTATCTTTCTTGTTGTTTCATTTTAAAAGGACTTATGATTCTAAGGCTTGCAGCACGGTCTTTCCATTCTATCTTATGGTGGGTGCTCTTTGGCATAATGCATGAGAGCAAAAGAGATCATGGTTTTTTTTCTTTTGAAGGTGGATGAAAGAAATCGTGGTGGTGGTGGTCCCTTGAGGCCAATGCCTGTTGTTCATATGAGAGAAGGGCGTAATGCATGAAACCAAGAGAGATAAATAGAGCATGTTCAAGACAGTTGCACATGAGGAATGTTCGAGCAATCTTTGATCTTGATTGTCTCACTGAGTTCTTTTTCTCTTCTTCAGATCCATTACACTGCAAGATTTGAGGATGGTACAGTATTTGACAGCAGTTACAAGCGTGCAAGGCCATTGACCCTGCGCATTGGTCTTGGAAACGTATGTTTCCCCAAAAATATGGCTGAATTTCATCTATATTACATGTCATTTTTCTTTCTAGTAAAACAGAAGTATGTATCCAAAACCTGTCAACTTCAAATATGTTTTACATGCTACAAGTTTGCATTTTAACCAGGGCCCTATCTAATTTTGATACTGGAGTAGATGCAATGCTATGTGATAATGGAGCAAAATTTTTTGAATCAGCCACCTACCAGCGGAACATGTCTGGAGACAGAAACACCACCACGATGAAATAGACTAGAATTTTTTCTTGCATCTCTCTGTTTTTACATTTTGAAGGCTAACTAGGATTTATTGTGTAATCACCTTCACCCAGATGTGGAAGATCTTTTCTCAAGGGATATGCAAGGATTTATCTAAATAGTTCTTCTCCGCCAATTTCCTTCATGTTTTAAGTGGGTTAGTCCAAGAGATGGTCTGTCTGGACGATAAATAATCCCATAAACTCATAGTATGGCCCACACTGGATTAGTGAAGATTGACGACTGTTTGAAAAGGAATCTAGTTTGCTCTGATAGCTTCTGGAAAAATATTGAAAAAGATGGAAGTTTGGATTGAATCAAATGACTTTCTGTATATGATTCATGCAGTTTGCCCTATTAAATTACTGGGCCATCCAACTCAAATCCTAAGGAGTGGAGCAGCCCTGACATTGTATTCATGTTTGCTCTCATATCCTAACTAATATGCAATTATTCGCCTAACATGCCACTTGCAGGCTGATTCAGCCTCTAAAATGTGGACAATGACACACACACACATGTTGTGTGGCCAGGACATAGCCATGGCCTCCATCACCATGTTAAAATTGCTGGCCAATCTAACTCAAAATGTAAGGCAATGAGTGGAGTACTCCCGAAACAGTGTTTGTGACGTATCTTTTATCCCGATAAATGTGGGACTCTTCTCTAACATGTCCAACCTTTGGAAACAATGAATTTGAATGCATTCGAATAGAGGGTATGAATAGAAAAGACAGTCAATATATTCATGGCACTCATATGGCCTAACTAGGGTCTATGTCTTGCCAATAAACAGATGAAATACTGGAAATGAATCAAGATGATGTGTGGAGGTATAGAATACTAACAATTTGCATGAGATAATGGCAGAAACAAACACATAATCTACAGTCAAATGCACCAGCTTATGGATGAAATATGCTTTCAGGCTTGTCACGATCATCTTGGCTCTTTCTATGATGGTGAATGCACTACTGACATGGTTTGTTGCTTCCTCTGTAAGCAAGTCTACGGATCTCTTCAATATCACAGGTTGAGATGGAGAGTGAAAAACTAGTACATCCTAGATCTCACTAACGTGGCAGTCCATGTATGGATCTTTTTGGTTCATTTTACTGCCACTGAGTAAGTGCCATCTTATTCCGATTTCCTATTCAATTAGATGATGGCACCAATCTCATCAAGATGAATGACTAATTTCCATAGTTAAAGCTAATGTTCAATTTTGCTTTGCCTGTAATCATCTGTCTGCATCTAGGAGTAGAATTGATTTAATCGTCTTTCGTATCTTCTTTTGCATACATTAGACAGACTCACCTAGGAGGCTTCTCTATGTAGTGGATGGGCTATTGTCGACCCCCACCATCCAGGTGTCGACACCTTGGATGCCTCATTTGCGCTCGGCCAACCCTCGGCTGCCTCCGGCGTTGTCCCAGCCACCGTGGATGCCCCTCCACATCAGCTTGTCGAGAAGCTGTTTTCCCCAGAGGCACCTGCCCCAAGCTCTTGCGCTGGCTCCCCCCACGTCATCTCCTCCGCTGGGCTGCCAGCCCCTGTCCTTGGCCCCAGTTTAAACGCCGATGCTGCTGCCTGGTCTCCTCCTGCTTCATGCCCCTCCCACCCAGGTTGTGGGACCGCCGGACTCCTCGCCTGTGCTGTCCTCCCTGCTTGCCTCGCCTGCTGCTCCCCGCCTCTCCTTCGCCCAAGCCCTAAAAAAGAAGATCAACCGGGAACCGCCTGTCCGTTAGCCATTCCTCCTTCGGCTATTGCCCATATGCCTCCTGTCGGGGAGCTGTCTACTCTGTCTCCTGATGGTGGCCTCCAGTATCCACAACTCTATCAAGTACTCTCCATCCCGGGCCTGCAGCCTGTCCCGCCTGGTTCGTTTGATCTCCTTCGTGCGCATGTCGCCTTTGTTGGCCCGCCTGGGGAGGAGCGTTCGGGCCGGCCGCTCGGTCGGAGGGCGTTGCTACCCGGAGCTCTCACCGCAGATCCAACTCCACCAATTCCACTCGGGACCGCTGACGGGTTCTACTGCCTCCTGATCTACGTCATCGGTCTTTTGTTTAGGGCTCATTGGATGTGCTCCTACCGCCGGCCAAGCTTGCTGCCACCGGTGACCACGTTATGCGTTCTACAACAGTGTTACTTTGCCCTATGTCTTGGGGTTTGTTGTTTCAGTTCTTACTCTATTGGGCTTTATTGGGCCTTGCCCACCTATTGTACTTCGGGCTCCTCCCTTCCTTAGCAGGATGCCCACCCCCTCCCCCGGACTTTGCTCGTCCCTTGTATCCCCCTCATGTTATGTTCCTTTTCTTTCTGCACTTCTTAATGAAAATGGCTTACCTGGTGGTCGGGGTGGCACGTCCTGTCCTTTCCGCAATGAAGGGATGAACGGACTCCCTCATCTCTCACCTTGCAAGTATTACCCCCCCCCAAAAGAAAGAATGGTTCACTTTCAAAAAATGTATTCATTTCAGGGAAAATTTATGTTTATAGCAGGGGCATTGTTGTCTTTTGTATCCTGACTGTTGGGCGCCCTAATCTCCTTGTATAAAAGGGTTGCGAACTCTCTCTCTGTAAGGTTATGTGCGTGTGTGTTTTTTATCATAGAGGAAACTCTACTGCGGCCGTGGATGTAGGAAGACACATTCCCTCCGAATCACGTAAATCTCAGTGTTCTTGTGGTTTGATCTTTTCTTCTCCCTTTCCTCTTCCTCCTCTGTTGTTTGCCCATCTCTACAGGTACTCCGATTTCTAACACGCCCCTCACCAGAGCATGTAAGGTTTCGCACATCACCTACGGGCGACGCAGCGGATAACAAAAAATAATTTGCCCGATTCCGGTGTTATGGAAAGCTTAATCTGTGCTCTAATCGGTGTTTCTAATACCCTAATTACGGGTTGCGTGTTTCACCTTGCGCGGAACGACGCTGTCCGCTAAGCCCGATGCAGAAAAATCGAGCCGCACAACTGTACGGCCTCTAGAGATGATCCACACGGATCCTTGCGCAGCGACGGTACCTCCCCGGCACAACTTTCCCCGGCTCTAACACCTTCTGGAGAGAGAGAGAGCAAAGGGGAGAAAGGGGGAGGCTTAACCTCTCCTTAATGCTTAATGCTTGATTAGCATTAAGGGGGGTTGGAAGGGAGAAGCCAAGAGTTCGAATGAACTCACGTAGATGGCTATATATAGAGTTTAGGTTTATTAGAAAAGGGTTCTAAAAGACCAAAACTGTATATATGTCCTTTATCATATTATACATATGTATTAAACTCCGTTTACACTCCTTTCCAAAAGGAATTAAATGGAAATAATACACACACTTGTATAATAATTATCCGTCACCCAAGAATCTATTGTGTGTGATCCTCTAGGCCCATAGTCACTCTAGTTTAAGGTCCATTAACTTCTAATTCCCAATTAGAAGTAAATTAAACGTATTCTTCGCTTCTACTAGAGCCGAACAATAGTTTAATTTATTCCGAACCTTTGATCACGTTGGGTCAAGCAAATCCGCGTGATCCTAGATGACCCCGGGTTTAAACCAACCTGTCTGGTACCTGTAAGTCCACAGTTACTGCATCGATATAATCCCTCGCTCCTTCTATGAGTCTGGTACGATCGAGGGTACGGTTTCTGTCAAACCCCATGATCGTGCCATTTGACTATGACCTCCTTAAAGTGTATGACGTCCGTTCTAAACGAACTCACACGACCCTGGCCAGGGATTTAACGGAGCGTCAACGTCATGACCCATTAACTGTCTGATATATACCCGACAGTGAGCGATCCCATCTTGACCATTGATGATCTTCACACGTATCCTGGAGTGGTTAATGACTCGGCAACTCATGACTTATGGTTAAAGTCACTTAGCTAAGTAATTAAACCATTCCAG
The DNA here is from genome assembly GCA_022559845.1 of Amorphophallus konjac. Classification (NCBI taxonomy): domain Eukaryota; kingdom Viridiplantae; phylum Streptophyta; class Magnoliopsida; order Alismatales; family Araceae; genus Amorphophallus; species Amorphophallus konjac. Next base: position 313,714,868 of record CM040127.1, read on the forward strand.
TCCTCGTGTAAGATCCGATCAATGTCTCAGGTCAAAGGACCAACGATGCTACTGAGACCGTTGGATCTTCAGTTGACATTAGGTATAATCAACCATCTGAAGATCCAATAGCGGATCAGTTCAGTGCACATCCTCCAAGGACATACACCTACACATATGTGTTGGTGCCCCGCACCAATGACCATGAGACTGGTCACTGACACATCATGTGTACTGGTTTAATAGATAATCAAAGTCCCCGAGTGATTACCCTCCAACCAGGAACAGCTTAAGGAATGTGTTCATGTAAAGTAAGTCTCATGTTCGAGATCCCATCTCGAGCTGACTTTACAACCACATATCCTAGGGACAACGTAAAGTAACACAATCGCATATTTACGCTCAAACACCACTTTATTAATGAACAAGATCGTATAACTATTGGGCCTACCCGACCCGAAATTGGCCTGTAGCACACCAACACTAACAATCTCCCACTTGAACTACAGCCAATTGCCCACAACTTTGAGGCCCATCTTATCCCGATGGCGCTCAAATACAGTCTGTGTCAAAGGCTTAGTCAGTGGATCTGCTATGTTGTCTTCTGACGGTACACGCTCTACCATCACATCTCCACGATCAACAATCTCCCGAATAAGGTGAAAGCGCCTCAGAATATGCTTTGACCTTTGGTGAGATCTCGGTTCCTTCGCCTGGGCGATGGCCCCATTATTATCACAAAATAATGGGATGGGAGCTGATATCTCGGGAACTACGCTAAGTTCCAAGATGAATTTCTTCATCCAGACGGCTTCCTTAGCAGCTTCAGCTGCAGCAATATATTCCGCCTCCGTCGTCGAATCTGCAGTCGTATCTTGCTTGGAGCTTCTCCAACTGACTGCCCCTCCATTCAACATGAATACAAATCCAGACATGGATTTGCAGTCATCTGGATCTGACTGGAAACTAGAATCTGTGTAAGCTCTAAGCTGTAGGTCCTCTCCTCCATAAAGCAGAAAAAGATCCTTAGCCCTTCGCAGGTACTTAAGGATGCCCTTTACTGCCTTCCAGTGCTCTTCGCCTGGATTTGCCTGATATCTACTGACAATGCTCAAAGCATTGGCAACATCAGGCCGTGTACATAGCATTGCATACATGATTGACCCTATCGCCGAAGCATAGGGTACCTTATTCATGTGTGCCACCTCCTCAGAAGTTTTAGGACTCATCACCTTGGATAGGTAAATTCCATGTCTCATGGGAATGAGACCTCTCTTGGAATTTTCCATCCTAAACCTTTTGAGGATAGTGTCTATGTACATGGATTGGGATAATCCTAGCATCCTTTTAGATCTATCTCGATAGATCCTTATGCCTAGCACATAGGATGCTTCTCCCAAATCCTTCATGGAGAAAGTCTCGGACAACCAAGACTTAGTTGATGTCAACATCCCTACATCATTCCCAATGAGTAAGATGTCATCAACATAAAGGACCAAGAAGGTCACTGAGCTCCCACTGACCTTCTTGTAAACACAGGGTTCATCTTCATTCCGAATGAAGTTGAAAGATTTGACAGCCTCGTCAAATCTTAAGTTCCAGCTTCTAGATGCCTGCTTTAATCCATAAATGGACCTTTGAAGTTTGCATACCTTATTAGGATGTGGCTTGGAAGTGAATCCCTCAGGTTGTACCATGTACACCTCTTCTGACAGGTTTCCATTAAGAAAAGCTGTCTTCACATCCATTTGCCAGATCTCGTAATCCAGGTATGCAGCAATGGCAAGGAGGATTCTGATTGACTTAACCATGGCTACCGGTGAAAACGTCTCGTCATAGTCAATGCCTTGCCTTTGACGATATCCTTTCGCCACTAGTCTAGCCTTGTATGTGTCAATCTGTCCATCTGCACCGATTTTCCTTTTGAAAATCCATTTGCAGCCGATAGGGACCTTCCCTTCGGGTACATCAACTAAGTTCCAAACTTTGTTGGTGTACATGGACTGTATCTCTGAATCCATTGCCTCTTGCCATTTCTCGGAATCTACACTACGGATCGCCTCCTGGTACGACTGAGGATCATCATCCTCATCGATACATACCTTAGAGGACCCCTCTGAGACAAGTCCAACATATCTCTCAGGTTCTCTCGGTAGTCTACCAGATCTCCGTAGTGTCAGTGTTGCACCTTGAATAGGATCAACCGATACAGTCTCATCTAATGAGTTTATGTCTATGGGTTGTGGTTCTTGGACCTCGTCCAATTCTATGTGGCTCCCACTGTTTTTCTGGAGTAGATATTCTCTTTCCAGAAATACAGCTCTCTTGGCCACTAAGACCCTTTGCTCAGAAGGGTGATAGAAATAATATCCAAACGTCTCCTTTGGATATCCCACAAACCTACACTTATCGGTTCTTGACTCAAGCTTATCACTCTCGTTCTTCTTTACATGAGCAGGACACCCCCAAATTTTAATGTGATTAAAATTTGGTTTCCTGCCCTTCCATATCTCATATGGAATAGAAGGAACTGATTTACTTGATATCCTATTCAATAAATAAGCCGCAGTCTCTAACGCATAGCCCCAGAGAGACAAGGGTAGTCCTGACATAGACATCATGGATCGGACCATGTCTAACAAGGTCCTGTTTCTCCTCTCGGATACACCATTGTGCTGTGGTGTATACGGTGGTGTCCACTGAGAAACTATTCCATGGTCTTTAAGATAAGAAGTGAATTCATGGCTTAAGTATTCACCTCCTCGATCCGATCGAAGAGCCTTAATACTTTTGCCAGTCTGTTTCTCTACTTCATTCTTGTATTCCTTAAACTTCTCAAAGGCTTGTGACTTATGTCTCATTAAATACACATAGCCATATCTAGAGAAGTCATCAATAAAAGAAATGAAATAGAGATAACCTCCTTTTGCTTCTATGGACATGGGTCCACACACATCCGAGTGTATGAGCTCGAGAAGGTCAACAGCCCTCTCTCCATGTCCTCCAAAGGGAGCCTTAGTCATTTTCCCCATGAGACACGACTCACAGGTATCAAATGGCTTGTATTCGAATGAATTCAAATACCCATTTGAGTGTAAGTGAGAGACTCTTTTCTCACCTACATGACCAAGTCTGCAATGCCATAGATATGCAGAATTCACTTCATCAGCATTAGAAATTTGCATAACATTAGAACGTGTATCTAATACATATAGACCATTGACTAATGAACCATTGGCTATAACCAAACCATTATTCATTATAGAGCACCCAGTGCTATTAAAAGCCAATGTATATCCAATGTTATACAAGCCAGAGATTGAAATAATGTTCTTAATAATATTAGGAACATAATAACAGTCATTCAGCTCCAGAATGACTCCTGAAGGTAAACTGAGACGTGCAGTCCCGACAGCTTTGGCAGAAACCAAAGCTCCATTCCCCATCCTCAGTTCAATCTCCTTTTTGCCCAATCGCCTTCTATTTGCCAGCACCTGCACAGAATTGCAGATATGAGATGCACATCCAGTATCCAATACCCATGATGTGGATTCCATATATGACAAATTAAGGTCTATGACAAAAATACCTTCATTTAGAATTGCCTTGCAATTCCTTTTCCAATGCCCAGTTTCCCCGCATCGAAAACATTTGTCTTCCTTTTCATTCTTCTTGCCCTTCCCTTTGTCAACCTTGGCGAGCTGCTTACCCGTGACCTTTTTCTTTCCCTTCCCTTTGTTACTTGTGGTGGATATTTGGGTTGCCTTCCTTTTCTTATTGGCCCGGCCAATAACCATTACAGACGAAGATGGTTTATCTTTCTGCATGGTTCCTTCAGCACTCTTTAACATATTGAGCAGCTCCGGGAGAGTTGCATCAATTCTATTCATGTTAAAGTTTATGATGAAGGAAGAAAAGGAATCGGGCAATGACTGGAGAATAAGATCAATGCACAGTTCAAGATCCAACTTGAACCCCAGTGCATTGAGTCTCTCTATCCACTCCATCATTTTCAGTACATGAGCCTGTACTGAAGAACCCTCAGACATCCGTGTCCTGAAAAGCCTTTTGGAGATGTCATACCTCTCAATCCTACCCTGCTCCCCGAAGAGCTGGCGTAGATTGAGAAGTATACTTCTACAATCAGTCTTTTCAAATTGCCTCTGTAGCTCGGGAGCCATAGAGGCCAACATGTAACATTGGGCTAGGGAGGAGTCCTCAGACCATTTGGCATAAGTCAGTAACTCGCCCTCGTCGGCATCAGGAGCTGGCTCAGAATGAACCGTGTCCAACACGTACGCAATCTTTTCGGCGGTAAGGACTATGCGTAGATTACGCAGCCAATCCGAGTAGTTCGGTCCAGTTAATCTATTTGCATCCAAGATGCCACGGAGGGGGTTGGACGACGACATTGTAATCTGGATAAGAAATAAAAGACAACTTAGCATGTGTTCAATTTCTAACTTAGATGTGGTTTTCTATCTTAGTTAGTCCCACTATTTTTCGATCGAACTATATAACCCTCAGTATATAGAACGGGAGATCAACGAGATCAACCTAGTGGGTCGGAATCCCAACGAGACTGATGTACGACCTTGTGGAAAGCACAACAAGCCATACACCATCTCAAGGGCAGTCAACAGGCACTTGCATCTAATGCAATATCCGATATTCGGCCCCCGAGAAACCATCCCCTTGTGGAAAGCACAACAAAGGATATTCTCGGTTAGATCTAACCATCATTACTACATAGCAATGAGTTCATGACCAGACCCTTGTGGAAAGCACAACCAGGCCGAGTTCAATTCCTCACCCCATTGAGGCCGAGCCTTGGAGTTTAATCCCGCCCCCAAACTCATGGACCTTGTGGAAAGCACAACAAATCCATGAAATGAAGACGTTCATTCACTCCATAATGATGGAGGGCCACGACGACTCCTAGAGCCACGCTTACCAGATCTAAAATTTAAACGCGAGGGAATTTAATTTTATCTTGATCTCACCCTAGGTGGTAATATAAATATATCCAATATATTTACCGTACCTAGTAGTTTGCACAAAATAAATGCATCCAATGCAAAAATAAACGCAAGTGATCATGGACTTTAACCCTAATATAACTAAGACATCCGGCCCGCTTCCGAAGCAGCTGGATCGTCCTCGTCGGGTGTGCTCCGCGCTTTCAATCTCCGACGCCGCATTAATTACAACTTTTACACGGCACGCAGGCCGGAAAAATTAAATTACATGTGACTCAAATTCCAGCAGCCCTTAGGGCGAGTACAACAACGGAGGAAGATAGAAGTACATTGGAATTTAAACAGAGAGAGAAAGGAGGTTCGCAGACCCCAATTAATTACATTAATCCAAGTCCATGATCACTTGCCAACCCATTCAAATAAAATCAATCAAGGTTTATTTTCTGAAAATAATCCTTACTTTGAATTTAAAAATGGGATGTGCAAACAAAAACAGGCTAGCTTTGTTTAATTTTAAAAATCAAAGCATGATTAACTAAAATTAAACATACAAGCAGGCCAATACAAGGTAAATAAAGTAACGCACGTAAAGAACCATCATTTTCTACAGGGGCATCTAATTGAGATAATTAATTAAATTTAAATTTAAATTTAATTATCCAATAATCAAATTTAAATTCAAAATTTAAACATGCCAATAATTTAAATTTAAATTCAAACTAATTATCCAATAATTTGTGTTTGAAAATAAATTTAAAATAATACAATTATCCTCAATTAGTAATTTTCTAAAATTCAAAATTTGAATTTAACAATTATCTAATAATTAAAAATTCAAATAATTGAATTTTTTCACATTTATCTTCAATAAAATTTAAAATTTGAATTTTTAATTATCTAATAATTAAAAATTCAAAAACTTAAATTTTACTGAAGTAACTTCAATTATTACTATTTTATCTCAAGGTAAATAGTAATTATCTCACCTCGGTAAATTCAACACGGTGAAATAAAAAATAACATTTGACATTTACCATTGAGATAAGACTATTTAACTTACTAGATAAAATTTGATTTAATTTACTGTGTATTTTAATATATATATCTAATATATATATTATCATATTAAAACACAATAAATTAAAAGGGGTAAAAACGCAAATTTTTTTTTTATTATTTTTTTAAAAAAAAAATTTCGGCCGTGGGGGGGGGCCCGGCGCGTGCGCGCGTGGGCGGCGCCCACGCGCGCGGGCGCGGACCCCGCCCACGGCGGGCGCCGCCCGCGGCGGGCGTCGCCAGCGCGGGGTCAGCGCCCGCCTTGCAGGCGCTGACCCGGGCGCGGGCCCGCCACGCGGCGCCCGCCCCCCCGTTGCGGGCGCCGGCTGCGGGCGCCCGCCAAGCGGGGTTTCCGCGTGGGCGGCGCCCGCCCACGCGGGTGCGCCCGCCGGCGCACAGCGCCCTGGGCGCAGAGCGCCCAGGGCGCAGTGCGCCCAAAACGGTCCCGAAATTTTTTTTTTTTTTTTTAAAAATTTTGCTCCTCGGATGCCCAGCATCCTGGAAGAACGGGGATGTCCAACATCCCCTTCTAGCAATAACAATTGAAGATTTAATTGCCCCTAAAGCATGGTTCTAAACAGCGCTAAAACACCGACCAGAGCGCGAACCTGGCTCTGATACCACTGTAAGGTTTCGCACATCACCTACGGGCGACGCAGCGGATAACAAAAAATAATTTGCCCGATTCCGGTGTTATGGAAAGCTTAATCTGTGCTCTAATCGGTGTTTCTAATACCCTAATTACGGGTTGCGTGTTTCACCTTGCGCGGAACGACGCTGTCCGCTAAGCCCGATGCAGAAAAACCGAGCCGCACAACTGTACGGCCTCTAGAGATGATCCACACGGATCCTTGCGCAGCGACGGTACCTCCCCGGCACAACTTTCCCCGGCTCTAACACCTTCTGGAGAGAGAGAGAGAGCAAAGGGGAGAAAGGGGGAGGCTTAACCTCTCCTTAATGCTTAATGCTTGATTAGCATTAAGGGGGGTTGGAAGGGAGAAGCCAAGAGTTCGAATGAACTCACGTAGATGGCTATATATAGAGTTTAGGTTTATTAGAAAAGGGTTCTAAAAGACCAAAACTGTATATATGTCCTTTATCATATTATACATATGTATTAAACTCCGTTTACACTCCTTTCCAAAAGGAATTAAATGGAAATAATACACACACTTGTATAATAATTATCCGTCACCCAAGAATCTATTGTGTGTGATCCTCTAGGCCCATAGTCACTCTAGTTTAAGGTCCATTAACTTCTAATTCCCAATTAGAAGTAAATTAAACGTATTCTTCGCTTCTACTAGAGCCGAACAATAGTTTAATTTATTCCGAACCTTTGATCACGTTGGGTCAAGCAAATCCGCGTGATCCTAGATGACCCCGGGTTTAAACCAACCTGTCTGGTACCTGTAAGTCCACAGTTACCGCATCGATATAATCTCTCGCTCCTTCTATGAGTCTGGTACGATCGAGGGTACGGTTTCTGTCAAACCCCATGATCGTGCCATTTGACTATGACCTCCTTAAAGTGTATGACGTCCGTTCTAAACGAACTCACACGACCCTGGCCAGGGATTTAACGGAGCGTCAACGTCATGACCCATTAACTGTCTGATATATACCCGACAGTGAGCGATCCCATCTTGACCATTGATGATCTTCACACGTATCCTGGAGTGGTTAATGACTCGGCAACTCATGACTTATGGTTAAAGTCACTTAGCTAAGTAATTAAACCATTCCAGTCCTCGTGTAAGATCCGATCAATGTCTCAGGTCAAAGGACCAACGATGCTACTGAGACCGTTGGATCTTCAGTTGACATTAGGTATAATCAACCATCTGAAGATCCAATAGCGGATCAGTTCAGTGCACATCCTCCAAGGACATACACCTACACATATGTGTTGGTGCCCCGCACCAATGACCATGAGACTGGTCACTGACACATCATGTGTACTGGTTTAATAGGTAATCAAAGTCCCCGAGTGATTACCCTCCAACCAGGAACAGCTTAAGGAATGTGTTCATGTAAAGTAAGTCTCATGTTCGAGATCCCATCTCGAGCTGACTTTACAACCACATATCCTAGGGACAACGTAAAGTAACACAATCGCATATTTACGCTCAAACACCACTTTATTAATGAACAAGATCGTATAACTATTGGGCCTACCCGACCCGAAATTGGCATGTAGCACACCAACACTAACAGAGCATACTCCTCAAAGGCAGTGTTGATCAGCCTCTCACACACCGGTTCCAACAGGGCTGTCCGAGCAGTTCCATCCCTCCTCAGCTCCGTTCTCAGATGCGCAGCCAGAAAAAACAAGAGAACTGAGAACAGAGGAAGAGAGGAATATAATGTAATATATACATATATGTATATGTATATATATATAGAGAGAGAGAGAGATGAAAAAGATTAGCATGCTAAGATGATAGATGGAGTGTGTGATTGAAGATATAAATAAAGTTGATATTCCATTCCTTAGCCTCCACCTGTTGCCAAGATGCGTGGCCAGAACAACAAGAAAACTGTGAACAGAGGAACAGAGGAATATAATGTAATATATAAAGTGAGATGATCGATGGAGTGTGTAATTGAAGATATATAAATAAAGTTAAGATTCCATTCTTTAGAGTACAGTCACATCCACTCTTTAGCCTCCACTTGTTGCCAAGATTCGATGGTTTACTTAAAGATATGAATAAAGTGAGATTCCATTCTCTTTACTACGTTTCTAATGTCTAATATTCTATCATTAACATATAGAATACAGTTGCATCCACTCTTTAGCCTCCATTTGTTGCCAAGATTCCATGGAGTGTGTTCATCACTCCAAACAAACATAATCCCATTCCTAGTACGTCCTCATGTTTTTCCATTACATCTTTTGATTTGATAAGGGCAGCAGCGGGCACTGTTCATATGCGGGCTGGGCTCCATTACGTCTTTGATTTGATAAGGGCAGCGGCGATAGTCAAGATTCCATGGAGTTTGTTAATTGGACAGTTTGTGTCAACACATCGCATTCCGGTCAAATCTTCCGTGATATGACTTCAGATCCGATGCTCCAAGGTCTAAATCCGATTTGAATATGAAATAAAATGATATTTCGGATCTAGATCCAATCCAAATCCAAACTTAAGCATTCGGATCCGGATCTAACTCGTATATATATATATATATATATATATATATATATGTATATAGTTATTCGGCTAGGGGGTTCCACGTAGCGACGATGTTGTCCGTTGCGCTAATATATGAACTGCCATTGTAAAAAGAAAAATGTATTATTGACTGCTTTAATAACTACGAATTTTAATACTTGTTACTAATAGAGGCAACCGCTAATTGTCCCTTTTAATTTGTTTATTTGTTTCCGTCATTTAAAGTCATCGCTAATAGTCCATTTTGCTTAGAGACGGCTTTAACCATCCCTAGTAACTAATAGCAATAGCTGAAAAACCTTTAAGAAAGCAACCACTTGTAACCCCAGTTTAGTTCTAACACATCCAAACATTCTTTGGCTTTTAGGTCATATTTGGTATCAGGATAAGTTTTGACGAGAATAGACGTAAGTCATTCTGAGTTAATTTATCCCTATTCTTATTCACACGTACATTTGATATGCAACAGGATAAGTATGAGAATATTTATATTCTTCGTTTGATAAAAATTGAGGGTACGAATGAGGATAAGTGATGAAAAAAGACTTTTTTGTCTTTCTTATGTATGATTAAAGGATAAATAACATGGAATTGTAGTGCAGCATGGATTTCACATAAAGACCATGAGTAATAACATTTCATGAGGCGCATGGGCCTTTCATACTTACATAAAACTTTCCCTTCACATGCTTATCAAGATAGTTAGCGTGAGAATACATGTGGGTGAGCACACTTGCATATACATACATAAAGTGTGCATGTGCTTGTTTATCATACTCATAACATGTTTTCAACATCGAGCTTACACCCATTATTCATCACACTAGTCAGAGCACTCAGGTTTAACATGAATCATCAGTCATAAATAAAAAGCAGAAAGAACATGCAAGGTGATTTCACACTTTGGGACGATGCACCTACTAGGTGCCTCCACACCAGATTTCCTCTCCCACCCGTGTAGCCCTTTTCTTTGGGTAACTCTTTCTCCCAAGTACCCCTCTCTCCCTACATGAAGTATTTTGGGGTTCCCATCAACCTCAAGTGCAAAGGGAGAAAGTAGGAGAGAGGAGATCTCGCACTCACACAGTCTCTCATAGACTATGATCGTCGGTACAAGGCATCATCCTGGGAGTGTTCTGTAGTGCAACCTGCAAGGATCTGTGGACACCAAAAATTGCACACCCAGATATCTTGCTCGGCCTCGCATCAACAACGGCATCGAGCGAAGAAGTCCCGGAAAGACTGATCGCCCGGACTCCCCAAATATGCATACTGCCTTGAAGCCGTCTCCAGATCGGAGTCACGACAGTGAAGAGAAGTCAATTGCAAAGAGTCCCCAAAATCCATGGGCCTCGAAGAAAATTGAATGGGCCACGACTCGTGCCTACAACGGGCTCAGAACGGGCTCAGAAATACACCCACGGGGAGCTTCAATGGCGCGCCCCAATGGGCCCTCAGCGGCACACCCCCTGGGTGTTCAGCGGCACAGCCCTTTGGGCTTCAGCGGCACAGCCCTTTGGGCCTTCAGCGGCACGCCCAGCTTGGGCCTTCAGCAGCACGCCCAGTCTGGGCTTCAGCGGCACGGCCCCAGGGTGTTCAGCGGCACACCCTTCAGGCTGTTCAGCAGCACGCCCTGCAGGCTGTTCAGCGGCACACCCCTCAGGCCATTCAGCGGCACGCTGTGGGCGCACTTTTTTTTTTATCGCATCTTCGTTCATGAAAGGTTTATTAAGTGCGTGGGCGTGCCAGTCACAAAGTGACAATTTATTCGGGCTCCGAAGAGCCCATGGTGCGCTCGATCTGACTTCGTCAGACGATTGTGTGGTTCGTGTCGGGACCAAAACCCGCCGTGCCATAAAGGTCACGACGTCATTTACATCCCCCATACGAGGGAACACCCTTGATTAATCGCCGAGATTCAGGGCCTCATGGCCAGAAGATTGATTGCATAAAAGGTCTATTACGAGGTATGGAAATCCTCACGCGAGGGCGAGAAGAAAACCATTCGCGATCATGTCTTTCGTATACTGACCATTTAATGTTCGGACGAATGTCCGGCTCGAGAAAAGCGCGATCGTCGCGGGAAGACCGGAGCATATGTATGCCAGGATATGGCAATTTATTGTTCAGAAGAACGGAAAACGTTCAGCTAAACCTCGGCTGGAGCGGTCGGAAACCGGTAAATCTGTTGGCCCGGTGCAAGAGCAAGCTGCGACCATACTGCGGTGGGCCCCCCGCGGTCGAAACAAGACTTGCATGAGCGTCATTGATATTTTCGGTGCCAAGGGGGCAACGAGGGAATATCCCTTGAATCGGCTGAAAAGCCCTATGTCCGGAGAAGCGGGCGTTTGAAACATGTCGGTCATCCGGGAGACCGTTTAATATTCAGACGGGAGTCCGGATCGAGAATATTGTAATCGTCGCGGACAGACCGAGAATGTATGTGCGCCGGGACACGGCAAGTTTTATTATTCCGGGACACTGAAAACGTTCGGTTGAATCTCAGCTATTATATCCGGAAACCCGTGAATCTATTGGCCCGGTGCGAGATCGAGTCAGGACCATGCCGGGGGCGCCTCCCGTGATCCAAACGGGACTCGCGTGGGCAGCGTTAATATTTCTGGTGTCGGAGGGCAACGGGGAAAAGTCCCGGGACTGGGCTTCAGAGCTGAAAACGTGTTCGAAAGGAGCGGGCTGTAGACCGAGGGCATGAGCCAGACGATGACCATGACCGGGACGGGTCCGAGGTCTAAGTATGGCCCACGGAGGTCTTATTGATATTCCCATGGGAGGAGTCCAGGGGTGGCGAGAGCCGTCTCGTTCTATTTCGATTCTGTCGGTCACTTGCGGACCTTTTCATGTTCGGGCAAGGGCCCATATTGAAAGCGCGACGTGGGTGGAAACGACCCCGTACAAATGTATACTGAGTTTACGGAAATTTCGATGAAAGGGCGGGAACGAATCCCGATAGGAACGGGTCGGAATTGATGAGCTATTGGCCCGGAGCAATGCCGGCTCACAACCATATCGGGGTAGGAGCCACCGGCTATGCAGGTCGCTCACGAGCCCTTTTCATGTTCGGACGTAGGTCCGTAATAAGAACGCGGTGGGAATCGAGGTGAATCCGTTCAAATGTCTGCCGAACGTGCGACAATTTTAGTAGCGGCTCGGAAGGGACCCGGCCGGAGAAACGAGTTCGGTTTAATCAGAATGTTGGCCCAAAGCAAGGTCGGGCCATGACCATTTCGGGATGACTCCCAGGGTTCGGGCCTGACCTGCAAGGGCGGCATTGTTATTCCTTCAGCATCGGGTCACGGGAGAGACGAGGCTGCAAAGTGGATTACATTGTTTTATTATTATTTAGGAAATGTTATCATTATCATTTGTTGATTTATATATATATCTATTTGGGTGAATTCTTTATTACCATTTATTCATTTTTTTGTGATTTATTCATTTACTATTGTTATCATTAAGTTTGTTATCATTTTCTGTTCGTTTTATTATTATTCATTTGCTTGTCATTTTTCGTTAAGTTGGTTATTATTATTATTTATTTTGGTTATCGTTTATTTGTCTATTTATCATTATTGTTATTTCTCTTAAGCTTATTATTATTATTACTTATTTCTTTATCATTCTTATTCATTTATTCATTTTTGAATTTGTCATTTATTATTATCATTACTCATATTTTCTGGAGAGAGAATAGGCCATTAGGGGGCTAAGAGAAAGGCGTACCGCTGAAGGGCTGAGGGTGTACCGCTAGAGGGTTGAGAGTGTACCGCTGAAGGGCCTGGGGGTGTACCGCTGAAGGGCTGGGAGTGTGCCGCTGAGGGGCCTGGGGCTGCGTCGCTGAGGGGGCTGAGGAGTGTGCCGCTGGGTGCTAGAAGGGGTGTACCGCTGAGGGTAGCAAGGGCGTACCGCTGGAGGGCTGAGCAGGGTGTACCGCTGAGGGTAGCAAGGGGTGTACCGCTGAGGGGCTGAGCAGAGTGTACCGCTAAGGGTAGCAAGGGGTGTACCGCTGAGGGTAACAAAGGGAAGCGTGCCGGCGAAGGCGGCCTGGGGTGTGCCGGCAAAGGCGGCATGGGGTGTGCCGGCGAAGGGCGTGCCGACGAAGGGCATGGGGAGCCCACTCCTCCTCCGCTTCTTTTAAGGCTTTTCTTTTCTTCTTTTCTTTTCTCTCTTATGATTTTTATTAAGTTTGCTTGGGTTTCTTCTTTTCTTTCTCTTGATTAACTTCAATTCTTTCTCCCACGAGGGCGAGTGTTTAAGTTGCTTAGTTGTCGTTTGGTACGGCTCTCTTCGAGTTGATTGCGGTTCCCGTGCTTCGGTTAAAGCATTTTACCGTTGTTCTCTTCGTTTGTTTGTTGCTTCCTTTTATCTTTTTAATGTGTTGTTGTTCTATTTGTTTGTTGCATCCTTTTGTCATTTTAATATGTTATTGTTCTATTTGTTTGTTGCATCCTTTTGTCATTTTAATATGTTATCGTTTCTAACAAAAATTCGGCAGCATCTCCCCTTGACCCGAGCGTAAGGGAGAGAAAGGGAACGCGCCCACATGGAGTGGCGGAACCCGACAATTGGAGGTGGGCACCCGAAGGCAACAACACCTTTATAAAGCCTCGGAAAACTCGGAGGGTACGGCGAGCGGGAGATACTTCGAAGACTGGCTGAGAGGGGAATGCACCGGGCGAGGAGGAAGGGTAGTGTGCCGGGCAAGGACGGCACGAGAGGGCGTGCCGGTGAAGGAGATGGAAGGCATGCCGCTAAGGGCCAAAGAAGCGTGCCGGCGAAGGGCTGCTGAAGGTGTGCCGCTGAGGGCTGATAGAAGCGTGCCGGCGAAGGGCTGATGGGGTGTGCCGGCGAAGGGTTCAAGGGGTGTGCCGCTGGGGCACTTCAAGGGTGTGCCGCTGAGGGGCTAAAAAAAAAAGGGGAGGGTGTGCCGTTGGAGGACAGCTGGAGTGTATCGGGGATGTTGGTCGGCTAGGCCAAAGGAAATCTTGGCAGGGGGAGGGAGAGAGGCCCAAGGGGTGTTGGGCCTGGGTGTCCGAGGAGAGACGGAAGGGCGTCTCCCTTCAGGCAAATGGGAAGATACGGCAGCGGGGAGGTGGAGGGGCAGCAGGCCCTCTCCCCTCTTCTTCTCTTCTCCTTCTTCCCCTCCTTTCCTTTTCCCTTCTTCTCTTTGCGTGGACGACAGAGGATGGAACAGAAAGGGGGCAGCCTCCCCTCCTCCTCTTCTTCTCTTCTTCTCTTCGCACGGACGGCGGCGGACGGAGTAGCGAGGGGGGGGGGGCTCCCCTCCTCTTCTTCTTCTCTTCTTCTCTTCCTCTTCTTCTCTTCACGCGGACGGCGATGGACGGAGTAGCCGGGGGGGAGCCTCCCCTCCTCTTCTTCTTTTCTTCTTCTTCTCGTCTTCTCTTCTCTTCTGTCTGGGTGTGGGTGTGTCTGTCGCCTTCTCCCTCTCCCTCCCGTTCGCAGCGAAGGAGAGGGGTTTTTATACCCCCTGTGACGGGAGCGTCCGAAGGCGGGAAGCGCGGGGGGACTTAATGGGAGTTGACTCCCTTGTCCTGGGTGGCAGGAGGAATAGGCAGCGTGGCCCAATCCCCGGGCGACACCTCGGGCAGCCCACTGCGCGCCAAAGATCCATAGGGCATGGGCGCAAGATCTCGCCTGCCGGAGCGTGCCGCTGAAGAGCCTGGACAGCGTGCCGCTGGCAGGCACAACAAGTGTGCCGCTGAGAGGGCCAAAAGGCGTGTCGTTGTAAGGCACTGGAAGCGTGCCGCTGAAGAGGGCAAAAGGCTTGCCGTTGAAGGCCCTGAGGAGCGTGCCGTTGAAGGGTGTGCCGCTGAGCAGGGCTAAGGGCGTGCCGCCGAAGAGCCACAAGGGCGTGCCGGCGAAGGGCCGTGGAGCGTGCCGCTGAAGCACCAAGAGGGCGTGCCGCTGAAGGCCAAGAGGGCGTGTCGCTGAACGGCTGCCAGGGCGTGCCGCTGAACGGCTTTAGGGGGCGTGCCGCTGAACGGCTTCAGGGGGCGTGCCGCTGAAGGCCAGGAGGGCGTGCCGTTGAACGGCTGCCATGGCGTGCCGTTGAAGAGCTCAAGGGCGTGCCGCTGAAGGGCCAAAAGGCCGTGCCGCTGAAGGGCCAACTGGCTGTGCCGCTGAAGGGCCCAGGGGCGTGCTGCTGAATGAGCTTCAGGGCGTACCGCTGAAGGCCAGGGGTGGGCGTGCCGCTGAAGGCCAAGTGGGCTGTGCCACTGAAGCTCCCTAGGGGTGTGCCGCTGGGCGCCCCTTGGGTGTGCCGTTGGAGGGCAAGGGTGTGCCGCTGAAGGCCACCTAGGGTGGATTTATGAGCCCATTTTGAGCCCGTTGTGAGCACGAGTCGTGGCCCGTTTGATTTTCTCTGTGGCCCATGGGTTATGAGCTTCCAGGGAGTTGATTTCTCTTCGCTGTCGTGACTCCGGGGACGGTTTCACGGCAGTGTGCATATTTGGGGAGTCCGAATGATAAATCTCTCCGGGGCTTCTTCACTCACGCCGTTGTTGATGCGAGGCCGAGCAAGATATCTGGGTGTGTAATTTTTTGGTGTCCACAAATGCCCCCCACCCACGGGTAGCGCAGGCGAAGGATGAGCCGGGCGGTGCCCGTGGGTGAACTTGTCTCTTTTCTCTTCGTCGATGCCGACGGGATGTTGAGAGCTGGCGTAACATGTTGGTCTCGTCTTCTCTTCGTAAGTGCCGACGGGGTGTCGGGAGCTGGCCTGGTATGCTCGTCTCTTTGTCTCTTCGTCGGCGCCGACAGTGTGCCGGGGGCTAGCATGGCATGGTATGCTGACCTCTTTGTCTCTTCGTCAGTGCCGACAGGGCGTCGGGTGCTGACATGATACGCTGGTCTCTTTGTCTCTTCGTCAGCGCCGACAGGGTGCCGGGGGCTGACATGGCTTGTTGGTCTCTTCTTCTCTTTTTTCATTATTTTCGACAGGGCGTCGGGAGCTGCCGTAGCATGTTGGTCTCTTTGTCTCTTCGTCAGTGCCGACAGGGTGTCGGGAGTTGCCCTGGTTTGTTGTCTCTTGGTCTCTTCGTTAGTGCCGACAGGGTGCCGGGGGCTGACATGACTTGTTGTCTCTTGGTCTCTTTTCTTTCTTTTCTTTTCTTCTCTTCTTTTTTTTTCTTCTCTTCTCTTTTTTCTTCTCTTTTTTTCTTCTCCTTTTTGTCATCTCCTTTTTTTGTTCTTCTTGTCTCTCTTTTTTCTTCTTTTGTTGTCGTTTTTTTTTTTAAAAAACTCCGGGTGACTGCTGGTGTGGATGCCAATGATATGAGAGCTGTCGGCGCAGCGGCCGATAATTAGAAGCTGTTGGCATGGGGGCCAATGCTTAAAAAGCTGTCGACCCGAAGGCCGATGATTAAAAGCTGTCGGCTCAGGGGCCGATGATTGAAAGCTGTTGGCATGGGAGCCAATAATTTGGAAAGCTGTCGACCCGAAGGCCAATGATTAAAAGCTGTCGGCTCAGGGGCCGATGATTGAAAGCTGTTGGCGTGGGAGCCAATAATCTGGAAAGCTGTCGGCTCAGGGCCAATGACTAAAAGCTGTCAGCTCAGGGGCCGATGATTGAAAGCTGTTGGCGTGGGAGCCAATAATTTGGAAAGCTGTCGACCCGAAGGCCGATGATTAAAAGCTGTCGGCTCAGGGGCCGATGATTGAAAGCTGTTGGCGTGAGAGCCAATAATCTGGAAAGCTGTCGGCTCAGGGGCCGATGATTGAAAGCTGTTGGCGTGAGAGCCAATAATCTGGAAAGCTGTCGGCTCAGGGGTCGATGATTGAAAGCTGTTGGCGTGAGAGCCAATAATCTGGAAAGCTGTCGGCTCAGGGGCCGATGAGGGAGGCCAAAAATAGCCACTGCTGGAAGGGGCTGCGGGAGCCGAAGTTGGGAGATTGATGGGTCGCGAGGGCGAGAGGTAGGCTATGGGGGCCAAGATTGGGCTCTAGGAGCCGGTGCTAGGAAAGGTAGGCTTCGATGGCCAAAATTGAGTTTATTGCATACGCACATTCTTTTTATTTCATTATTATTATTTTGTTATTATTGTTTTTATGTTGTTTTGTTTCCCCCTTTTTTT
Source organism: Amorphophallus konjac (assembly GCA_022559845.1). Taxonomy (NCBI): domain Eukaryota; kingdom Viridiplantae; phylum Streptophyta; class Magnoliopsida; order Alismatales; family Araceae; genus Amorphophallus; species Amorphophallus konjac. The sequence goes on from CM040127.1 coordinate 313,732,172, forward strand.
TTATCATTATCATCATCATCATTTTTTTTTAAAACATGCAAGCATTCATTAGCAGGCGTAACATAACTATAAGTAAGGCAGCTCCCTTTATAGGGGATAGGATAGGGACATCGCCCGTAATTCGTAGACGCGGTGCGGGCCGCGAGGCACAAATGAGGGGTGGTGCACCCGTCAAGAGGATATCGCATGTCTTGCGTGCATAGCCTAAATTCACGCATTTCACCCGAGGCAATTCTCTGTGGCGTGGCAGTGCGAAAGTGTGGGCAAAGAGCCCTAACCATAGGGATATGCAGGTTGTCCTGGTGACACTCGAGGATCACTCTAGCGCCTACACATTAGTTCCAGGCTTTCGACTTTCGGTAGCTTCACACAACCCCCATCTGTTTATTTTGGTAACAGATTTCACCGTTCGGCGCGAGTCTGCTCATGTGTCTCAATGGAGATTCCCGGCTACTAGGATTCATCCTTATTATAATTCTATTACGGATTCCACCGTTTGACGCGAGTCTCCTCATGTGTCTCAATGGGGATTCCCGGCTAATAGGTTTCATCCTTATTATAATTCGCTTCACCATTTCGCGCGAGTCTCCTCATGTGTCTCAATGGGGATTCCCGGCTACTCGGATTCACGTGTCTCTCTCTTTCTCCTTTTTTTTTCTCTCTCTCTTTTTTTTTCTTTTTTTTACAGTGGGGGTAGGCAGCTTTTTCCTCGCGATTACCTTTCACGCGAGTGCAGGAATTCAAATCTCCGTAGAGTGCCAAGAAGAAATTCGGGCAATCCCTATAGTTGAAGGCTATTGGACACATTAAGTGCGAAGTGTGGGAGGGTTTCCCCGGGTTTATTTTGTGAGTTGGGCTTAGCGATTCAGCCATGACTCTTCCCCTTGACGTGTGCACCTGCCATAGTTGGGTTCCCTTCGAGCGTGCGCCGCGACGTGCGTGCATCCGGAATCAGGGTGATATTATTTAGCAAGGAAACACGGTCCTAGAAAATTTTAAGGAGGTGTATTATTCTATATTAAGCAACCATGCAAGCAGGGCAATCATGCATTCTCTTTTTTGTTTCAATTTTCTTCTTCTTTTTTTGTGATTTTTTTTGTTGTTTTTTTTTTGGGTGTTGTTATTGTTGTTTTTTTTATTTTTTTGTTTGTTTGTTTTTTTTTTGCGTAAGAAAATATTGTTGTTATGTATAAGTGTAGTGGTAGTAAAGGTATTAGGGAAGCAGACCACGAAGGGCCGAAAGGAAATTAGGGAAGCGGGCTATAGAACCCGAAGTTGATATTGGAAGTAGGCCACAATAGCCAAAAATCGAGAAGAGCGGGCTACGAGGGCCAAATTATGGGGAGCAGGCTGCAGGAGCCGAAGTTACGGGAAGTGAGCCGTGAAGGCCGAATACTGGGAAGCAGGCCACGAAGGCCGAATTCTGGGAAGCAGACTGTAAGAGCCAAGGATATTGGGAAGCGGGCCGCAAGAGCCGAAATTATGGGAAGCAGGCCATGAAGGCCGAATTATGGGAAGCAGGCTGTAAGAGCCGAAGATATTGGGCAGCAGGCTGTAAGAGCCGAAATTATGGGAAGCGGGCCGTGAAGGCCGAATTCTGGGAAGCAGGCCATGAAGGCCGACTTCTTGGAAGCAGGCTGCAAGAGCTAAAGATATTGGGAAGCGGGCTGCAAGAGCCGAAAAGATATTGGAGAGCGCAGTGGGACGGATGGATTAATCCTGACAGTGGGCCCCGGTCGAAATGGCCCTGCAGAGGGGCGTTGGGTAGCGAGACGTGAGAGTCGAAGAGAAGGGTCTCTTTTGTTCTCTGGCCAGGGAAGGATCTGGACCAAAATGGAAGATTTATTCTTTTGTTCTCTGGCCGGGGAAGGATCTGGACCAAAGCGAGATGTCTATTTTTTTTTAACTGGGAAGTTGTCGGCTGAGGTGCCAATGATGAGGTAGCTGTCGACTAAGAGCCGATGATGAGGCAGCTGTCGGCTTGGAGCCGATGATGAGATAGCTGTCGGCTAGGAGCCGATGATGAGGTAGCTATCGGCTAGGAGCCGATAATTATATAGCTGTCGACCTGAAGGCCGATGATGAGATAGCTATCGACCCGAAGGCCGATGAAGGGGTAGTTGTCGGGTTGAAGCCCCGATGGCTAAAGCTGGTCGGTTTAGCGCCCCGTCGGCGGAAGGTCTAGTCGGTTTAACGCCCCGTCGGTGGAAGGGTCTAGTCGGTTTAACGCCCCGTCGGCGGAAGGTCTAGTCGGTTTAACGCCCCGTCGGCGGAAGGGTTTAGTCGGTTTAACGCCCCGTCGGCGGAAGGGTTTAGTAGGTTTCTATTTGTTGGATGGCTGGAGGTCGGAGGTAAAAGTTTGCCTCGTGACCCTTCTTTCTCTTCTTCTCTTCTTCCTTTGTGTGGGGAGGCGGGTGCAAAGACCGTATTCACCCCGTGACTGTTCTTTCTCTTCTTCTCTTCTTCTTTTATGGAGAGGCAGGTGCAGGGACCATGTTCGCCTCATGTCTCTTTTTTTTTCTTCTGTTCTTCTTTTGTAGAGAGGCAGGTGTAAGGACCATGTTCGCCTCATGTCTCTTTTTTTTTTCTTCTATTCTTCCCTTGTAGAGAGGCAGGTGCGAGGACCATGTTCGCCTCATGTCTCTTTTTTTTCTTCTATTCTTCTCTTCTTCTTTTGTGTGATGAGGCGGGCTCAAGGGCCACTTCTGCCTCATATCTCTTCTTCATTTTCTTCTCTGTGGAGAGGCCGGTGCAAGGACCATGTGTGTCTCATGTCTCTTTTTTCTTTCCTTCTCTTCTGGGTGATGAGGCGGGCTCGAGGACCACGCCTGTCTCATGTGTCTTTTCTTGTTCTGCTCTTCTTCTTTTGTGTGAAGAGGCGGGTTCAAGGAACGTGTCTGCCTCATGTCTCTTTTTTTCTTTCCTTCTCTTCTTTTCGTTTGGTGAGGCGGGCTCGAGGACCACGCCTGTCTCATGTGTCTTTTCTTCTTCTTCTTTTGTGTGATGAGGCGGGCTCAAGGACCATGTTTGTCTCATGTCTCTTTTTTCTCTTCCCTTCTTCTTTTGTAGGGAGGCAGGTACGAAGACCATGCTTGCCTCATGCGTCTTTTCTTTCTATTCTTCTCTTCTTTTTGTGTGGCGAGGCGGGCTCGAGGGCCACGTCTGCCTCATGTGTCTTTTTCTTTCTTTTCTTCTCTTCTTTTATGGGATGAGGCGGGCTCAAAGACCACGTCTACCTCATGTGCCCCTTTTTTTCTTTCTTTTCTGCTCTTCTTTTCTCATTAACGCTTCCGTGCTGGAGTGTATTTCTCTTAATGTGCCCCAGGTTGGGGTGTAGCTTCATTTGGTGTACATTCCCCCCTAAGGGGTGTGTTTTGCCTCTTTGCTTCTATGCCCCAGGCGGGGTGTATTTTCGGCTTCTACGTCCCCAGACCGGGGTGTGTTTTTTAATGCCCCCGAGGCGGGGTGCAGCTCTCTTCAACTGCCCCCATGGTGGGGTATACTCTTCACGGCTTCTATGCCCCCAGGCGGGGTACGTTTCTTCTTCAGATACCCCTGAGCCAGGGTGGACTTCTCTTCATATGCCCCTGAGCCGGGGCGTGTTCTTTGTAGCTTCTATGCCCTCGAGGTGAGGTGTGTTTCTTCTTTAAATGCCCCTGGTACGGGGCGTAGCTCTCTTCAAATGCCCCCGGCACGGGGGTATATTCTTTACGGCTTCTATGCCCCCAGGCGGGGTATGTTTCTTCTTCATATGCCCCTGGTGCAGGGCGTAGCTCTCTTCAAATGCCCCCTGGACGAGGGTGTATCTTTTGCTTCTAATACCCCCCCTTGAGGCCGGGGTGTATCTCTTTACAGCTTCTGTGCCCCCGAAGGAGGGTATGTTGTTTCTTCAAATGCCGCTTGGGCGGAGTATATCTTTATTCTCATGCTCCCAGATCGGGCTGTATGTCTCTTTGTTTCTATGCCCCGGGTCGGGGTAGATGCTTCTGCTTCTTATGCGCCAAGGGCGGAGTATGTCTCTTTGTGCCCCCTGAGCGGGGTGGATGTTCTGCATGTGTCCCCAGGTCGAGGTGTAGCTTTGTCTCTCATGGAGGGGGTGTGTTGTTTCTTCAAAAGCCCCCAGACCAGGGTGTATCCTTCTCTTCCTTATACTCCCGAGGCGGGAGGGGTTCTCTTCATGTGCCCCCGTGGCGGGGTGTCTTTCTTCTTCAAATACCCCCAGGCCGGGGCGTATTCTTGATGGCTTCTATGCCCCCTGGTGGGGTATGTTTCTTCTTCAAATGCCCATAAGCCAGGGTGAGTTTCTCTTTTTTATGTCCCCAGGCCTGGGTGAATTCTTTTCTTCTCATGCCCCCATGGCAGGGTATGTCTTTTGCTTCATGTACCCCCATGTCGAGGTGTATTTCTTCTTCAAGTGCCCCTAAGTCGGGGCGTGTTCTTTATGGCTTCTATGCCCCCTGGCGGGGTAGGTTTCTTCTTCAAATACCCCTAGGCCGGGGTGAACTTCTCTTCAAATGCCCCTGAGTCGGGGCGTGTTCTTTATAGCTTCTAGGCCCTCGAGGCGAGGTGTGCTTCTTCTTCAAATGCCCATAAATCTCCTTTTCTTCTTTTCTCCTTTTCTTCTTTTCTCCTTTTCTTCTCTTTCTTCTTGAGGGAAGCGGGGGGGCCTTGATTTCCCCTCCCCTCTCTTCTCTTTCTCTTCTTTTTTTTTAACACAGCCCCCATGATTCCTGGAAGCTGTAGGTGCCTTGGAGTAGCATCGTCGAGGCGACAAAGATAATTTTGCCTATTCCAACTTTTCTCCCCAGAGGACGGACGAAGGCAGCACCTGCAATTCATCAAAGCAGGCAAACATCGTTTATTAGGGGGCCATGAGGCCCTGAATCCCGGCGAAGAGATGAAGGGTGGTTTGGTCCCACCGGGCGTGCCAGAGTTGTGGGCGCACTTTTTTTTTATCGCATCTTCGTTCATGAAAGGTTTATTAAGTGCGTGGGCGTGCCAGTCACAAAGTGACAATTTATTCGGGCTCCGAAGAGCCCATGGTACGCTCGATCTGACTTCGTCAGACGATTGTGTGGTTCGTGTCGGGACCAAAACCGACGTGCCATAAAGGTCACGACGTCATTTACATCCCCCATATGAGGGAACACCCTTAATTAATCGCCGAGATTCAGGGCCTCATGGCCAGAAGATTGATTGCATAAAAGGTCTATTACGAGGTATGGAAATCCTCACGCGAGGGCGAGAAGAAAACCATTCGCGATCATGTCTTTCGTATACTGACCATTTAATGTTCGGACGAATGTCCGGCTCGAGAAAAGCGCGATCGTCGCGGGAAGACCGGAGCATATGTATGCCAGGATATGGCAATTTATTGTTCAGAAGAACGGAAAACGTTCGGCTAAACCTCGGCTGGAGCGGTCGGAAACCGGTAAATCTGTTGGCCCGGTGCAAGAGCAAGCTGCGACCATACTGCGGTGGGCCCCCCGCGGTCGAAACAAGACTTGCATGAGCGTCATTGATATTTTCGGTGCCAAGGGGGCGACGAGGGAATATCCCTTGAATCGGCTGAAAAGCCCTATGTCCGGAGAAGCGGGCGTTTGAAACATGTCGGTCATCCGGGAGACCGTTTAATATTCAGACGGGAGTCCGGATCGAGAATATTGTAATCGTCGCGGACAGACCGAGAATGTATGTGCGCCGGGACACGGCAAGTTTTATTATTCCGGGACACTGAAAACGTTCGGTTGAATCTCGGCTATTATATCCGGAAACCCGTGAATCTATTGGCCCGGTGCGAGATCGAGTCAGGACCATGCCGGGGGCGCCTCCCGTGATCCAAACGGGACTCGCGTGGGCAGCGTTAATATTTCTGGTGTCGGAGGGCAACGGGGAAAAGTCCCGGGACTGGGCTTCAGAGCTGAAAACGTGTTCGAAAGGAGCGGGCTGTAGACCGAGGGCATGAGCCAGACGATGACCATGACCGGGACGGGTCCGAGGTCTAAGTATGGCCCACGGAGGTCTTATTGATATTCCCATGGGAGGAGTCCAGGGGTGGCGAGAGCCGTCTCGTTCTATTTCGATTCTGTCGGTCACTTGCGGACCTTTTCATGTTCGGGCAAGGGCCCATATTGAAAGCGCGACGTGGGTGGAAACGACCCCGTACAAATGTATACTGAGTTTACGGAAATTTCGATGAAAGGGCGGGAACGAATCCCGATAGGAACGGGTCGGAATTGATGAGCTATTGGCCCGGAGCAATGCCGGCTCACAACCATATCGGGGTAGGAGCCACCGGCTATGCAGGTCGCTCACGAGCCCTTTTCATGTTCGGACGTAGGTCCGTAATAAGAACGCGGTGGGAATCGAGGTGAATCCGTTCAAATGTCTGCCGAACGTGCGACAATTTTAGTAGCGGCTCGGAAGGGACCCGGCCGGAGAAACGAGTTCGGTTTAATCAGAATGTTGGCCCAAAGCAAGGTCGGGCCATGACCATTTCGGGATGACTCCCAGGGTTCGGGCCTGACCTGCAAGGGCGGCATTGTTATTCCTTCAGCATCGGGTCACGGGAGAGACGAGGCTGCAAAGTGGATTACATTGTTTTATTATTATTTAGGAAATGTTATCATTATCATTTGTTGATTTATATATATATCTATTTGGGTGAATTCTTTATTACCATTTATTCATTTTTTTGTGATTTATTCATTTACTATTGTTATCATTAAGTTTGTTATCATTTTCTGTTCGTTTTATTATTATTCATTTGCTTGTCATTTTTCGTTAAGTTGGTTATTATTATTATTTATTTTGGTTATCGTTTATTTGTCTATTTATCATTATTGTTATTTCTCTTAAGCTTATTATTATTATTACTTATTTCTTTATCATTCTTATTCATTTATTCATTTTTGAATTTGTCATTTATTATTATCATTACTCATATTTTCTGGAGAGAGAATAGGCCATTAGGGGGCTAAGAGAAAGGCGTACCGCTGAAGGGCTGAGGGTGTACCGCTAGAGGGTTGAGAGTGTACCGCTGAAGGGCCTGGGGGTGTACCGCTGAAGGGCTGGGAGTGTGCCGCTGAGGGGCCTGGGGCTGCGTCGCTGAGGGGGCTGAGGAGTGTGCCGCTGGGTGCTAGAAGGGGTGTACCGCTGAGGGTAGCAAGGGCGTACCGCTGGAGGGCTGAGCAGGGTGTACCGCTGAGGGTAGCAAGGGGTGTACCGCTGAGGGGCTGAGCAGAGTGTACCGCTAAGGGTAGCAAGGGGTGTACCGCTGAGGGTAACAAAGGGAAGCGTGCCGGCGAAGGCGGCCTGGGGTGTGCCGGCAAAGGCGGCATGGGGTGTGCCGGCGAAGGGCGTGCCGACGAAGGGCATGGGGAGCCCACTCCTCCTCCGCTTCTTTTAAGGCTTTTCTTTTCTTCTTTTCTTTTCTCTCTTATGATTTTTATTAAGTTTGCTTGGGTTTCTTCTTTTCTTTCTCTTGATTAACTTCAATTCTTTCTCCCACGAGGGCGAGTGTTTAAGTTGCTTAGTTGTCGTTTGGTACGGCTCTCTTCGAGTTGATTGCGGTTCCCGTGCTTCGGTTAAAGCATTTTACCGTTGTTCTCTTCGTTTGTTTGTTGCTTCCTTTTATCTTTTTAATGTGTTGTTGTTCTATTTGTTTGTTGCATCCTTTTGTCATTTTAATATGTTATTGTTCTATTTGTTTGTTGCATCCTTTTGTCATTTTAATATGTTATCGTTTCTAACAAAAATTCGGCAGCATCTCCCCTTGACCCGAGCGTAAGGGAGAGAAAGGGAACGCGCCCACATGGAGTGGCGGAACCCGACAATTGGAGGTGGGCACCCGAAGGCAACAACACCTTTATAAAGCCTCGGAAAACTCGGAGGGTACGGCGAGCGGGAGATACTTCGAAGACTGGCTGAGAGGGGAATGCACCGGGCGAGGAGGAAGGGTAGTGTGCCGGGCAAGGACGGCACGAGAGGGCGTGCCGGTGAAGGAGATGGAAGGCATGCCGCTAAGGGCCAAAGAAGCGTGCCGGCGAAGGGCTGCTGAAGGTGTGCCGCTGAGGGCTGATAGAAGCGTGCCGGCGAAGGGCTGATGGGGTGTGCCGGCGAAGGGTTCAAGGGGTGTGCCGCTGGGGCACTTCAAGGGTGTGCCGCTGAGGGGCTAAAAAAAAAGGGGGAGGGTGTGCCGTTGGAGGACAGCTGGAGTGTATCGGGGATGTTGGTCGGCTAGGCCGAAGGAAATCTTGGCAGGAGGAGGGAGAGAGGCCCAAGGGGTGTTGGGCCTGGGTGTCCGAGGAGAGACGGAAGGGCGTCTCCCTTCAGGCAAATGGGAAGATACGGCAGCGGGGAGGTGGAGGGGCAGCAGGCCCTCTCCCCTCTTCTTCTCTTCTCCTTCTTCCCCTCCTTTCCTTTTCCCTTCTTCTCTTTGCGTGGACGACAGAGGATGGAACAGAAAGGGGGCAGCCTCCCCTCCTCCTCTTCTTCTCTTCTTCTCTTCGCACGGACGGCGGCGGACGGAGTAGCGAGGGGGGGGGGCTCCCCTCCTCTTCTTCTTCTCTTCTTCTCTTCCTCTTCTTCTCTTCACGCGGACGGCGATGGACGGAGTAGCCGGGGGGGAGCCTCCCCTCCTCTTCTTCTTTTCTTCTTCTTCTCGTCTTCTCTTCTCTTCTGTCTGGGTGTGGGTGTGTCTGTCGCCTTCTCCCTCTCCCTCCCGTTCGCAGCGAAGGAGAGGGGTTTTTATACCCCCTGTGACGGGAGCGTCCGAAGGCGGGAAGCGCGGGGGGACTTAATGGGAGTTGACTCCCTTGTCCTGGGTGGCAGGAGGAATAGGCAGCGTGGCCCAATCCCCGGGCGACACCTCGGGCAGCCCACTGCGCGCCAAAGATCCATAGGGCATGGGCGCAAGATCTCGCCTGCCGGAGCGTGCCGCTGAAGAGCCTGGACAGCGTGCCGCTGGCAGGCACAACAAGTGTGCCGCTGAGAGGGCCAAAAGGCGTGTCGTTGTAAGGCACTGGAAGCGTGCCGCTGAAGAGGGCAAAAGGCTTGCCGTTGAAGGCCCTGAGGAGCGTGCCGTTGAAGGGTGTGCCGCTGAGCAGGGCTAAGGGCGTGCCGCCGAAGAGCCACAAGGGCGTGCCGGCGAAGGGCCGTGGAGCGTGCCGCTGAAGCACCAAGAGGGCGTGCCGCTGAAGGCCAAGAGGGCGTGTCGCTGAACGGCTGCCAGGGCGTGCCGCTGAACGGCTTTAGGGGGCGTGCCGCTGAACGGCTTCAGGGGGCGTGCCGCTGAAGGCCAGGAGGGCGTGCCGTTGAACGGCTGCCATGGCGTGCCGTTGAAGAGCTCAAGGGCGTGCCGCTGAAGGGCCAAAAGGCCGTGCCGCTGAAGGGCCAACTGGCTGTGCCGCTGAAGGGCCCAGGGGCGTGCTGCTGAATGAGCTTCAGGGCGTACCGCTGAAGGCCAGGGGTGGGCGTGCCGCTGAAGGCCAAGTGGGCTGTGCCGCTGAAGCTCCCTAGGGGTGTGCCGCTGGGCGCCCCTTGGGTGTGCCGTTGGAGGGCAAGGGTGTGCCGCTGAAGGCCACCTAGGGTGGATTTATGAGCCCGTTTTGAGCCCGTTGTGAGCACGAGTCGTGGCCCGTTTGATTTTCTCTGTGGCCCATGGGTTATGAGCTTCCAGGGAGTTGATTTCTCTTCGCTGTCGTGACTCCGGGGACGGCTTCACGGCAGTGTGCATATTTGGGGAGTCCGGATGATAAATCTCTCCGGGGCTTCTTCACTCACGCCGTTGTTGATGCGAGGCCGAGCAAGATATCTGGGTGTGTAATTTTTTGGTGTCCACACACGCCCACAAGGCCTTCAGCGGCACGCCCGTTTGGCCCCTCAGCGGCAAAGCCCCTGGCTTCAGCGGCACACCCCAACGGGCCCTCAGCAGCATGCCCCATGGGCTTTCAGCGGCACGCCCATTCGGGCCCCCAGCAGTACGCCCTTTTGGCTCCCCCGCGGCACGTTTGCTCAGCCCGCCAGCGGCACAGCGTGAAGCATTTTCAACGGCCAGACGACGTGAAGCCCATGCTCTACGGATCCTTGGCGCGCAGTGGGCCGTCCGAGGTGTCGCCCGGGGAGAGGGCCACGCTGCCTATCCCCCTGCCACTAAGGACAAGGGAGTCAACTCCCATTAAACGCCCGCCTTCGGCGCTTCCCGCCTTCGAGGCTTCCGCCGTGTGGGGTATAAAGCCCCCCTTCACTGCGAACAACAGGGGGGAGGAGGAGACAGATAGACAGTCACACGCAGAGAGGAGAGAAGAAGAAGAAGAGAAGAAGAAAAGAAGAAGAGGGGGGGAGCCCCCCCCCCCTCGCTACTCCGTCCATCGTCGTCCGCGTGAAGAGAAGAAGAGGAAGAGAAGAAGAGGAGGGGAGGCTCCCCCTCGCTACTCCGTCCGCCGCCGTCCGTGCGAAGAGAAGAAGAAGGAGAGAAGAAGAGAAGGAGAGGAGGAGGGGAGGCTGCCCCCTTGCTGTTCCATCCTCCGTCGTCCATGCGAAGAGAAGAAGGGAAAAGGAAAGGAGGGGAAGAAGGAGAAGAGAAGAAGAGGGAAGAGAGGGTCTGCTGCCCCTCCACCTCCCCGCTGCCGCATCTTCCCATTTGCCTGAAGGGAGACGCCCTTCCGTCTCTCCTCAGACACCCAGGCCCAACACCCCTTGAGCCTCTCTCCCTCCTCCTGCCAAGATTTCCTTCGGCCTACCCAACCAACATCCCCGATACACTCCAGTTGGCCTCCAACGGCACACCCCCCTTTTTCAGCCCCTCAGCGGCACACCCTTGAAGTGCCCCAGCGGCACACCCCTTGGGCCCTTGGCCGGTACACCCCTTTGCCCCCCAATGGCACACCCCTGGCGCCCCCACCGGTACACCTGCTTCAGCCCTCAGTGGCACACTCCTGCGGCCCTTCAGCGGCACGCTCCTGCCGCCTTCAGCGGCACGCTCTCTCCCCCCCTTTTTTTTAGCGGCACGCTTGAAGCCTTCAGCGGTACGCCCTGGCCAGGCCCTTCAGCGGCACGCCCTCTCGGGCCTTCCTTGTCCGGCACACTCCCCTAACCTCTTGCCCGGTGCACCCCCGGCCAGCCTTAGAGAGGTCTCCCACTCGCCGTTTCCTCCGAGCTTTCCGAAGTTTTACTAAAGGTATTGCCGCTCTCGGGGGCCCACCTCCAATTGTCAGGTTCCGTCACTCCATGTGGGCGCGTTCCCTGTATCTCCCTTACGCACGGGTCAAGGGGAGATGCTGCCGAATTTTTGTTAGAAACAATAGCGTTTTAAAAAGATAAAAGAAAGTAACCAACAGACGAAAAGAACGACGATAAAACACTTCAACCGAGGTAAGGGAACCGTAATCAACTCAAAGAGAGCCGAATCAAATAACGACTAAGCAACTCGAACGTCCGTCCTCAGAAGAGAAAGAATGGAAGACAATCAAGAGAAAGAGAGAAGAAACCCATGCAAACTTAATAAAAATCAGAAAAGAAGAAAAGAAAAGCCTTAAAAGAAACGGAGGAGGAGTGGGCTCCCCACGCCCTTCGCCGGTATGCCTTCTGTCCCTTTCGCCGACACACCCTTCAGCCCTTCAACGGCAGGCTCTTGCTTCAGCCTTCAGCGGTACACTCACCCTTTTAACCCCCAGCGGTATGCCCCTGGCCCTCAGCGGCACACCCTTCAGCCCTTCAACGGCACGCTCCTGCTTCAGCCTTCAGCGGCACACTCACCCTTTTAACCCCCAGCGGTACGCCCCGAGCCCTCAGCGGCACACCCTTCAGCCCTTCAATGGCAGGCTCCTGCTGCCGCCTTCAGCGGCACACTCACCCTTTTAACCCCCAGCGGTACGCCCCTGGCCCTCAGCGGCACACCCTTTCAACCCTCCAGCGGTACACCCCTGGCCCTCAGCGACATACTCCCCTGGCCCTCAGCGGCACGCCTTTTAACCCTCAGCGGCATACCCTTTTAACCCTTCAGCGGCACACCCGTCCAGCCCTTCAGCGGCACAGCCCCAGGCCCTTCAGCGGCACAGCCCTTCCAGGCCCTTCAGCGGCACAGCCCAGGCCCTTCAGCGGCACAGCCCTTCCAGCCCTTCAGCGGCACAGCTCTTAGCCCTTCAGCGGTACACCTTTCTCTTAGCCTTCCAATGGCCCATTCTCTCTCCAGAAGATATGAATAATAATAATAATAATAGCAATAAATAACAAATTCAAAAATGAATAAATAAATAAGAGTAATAAAGGAATAAGTTATAATAATAATAAGCTAAAAAGAATATAATAATAATAATAATTAGACAAATAAATGATAACAGAGATGAATGAATAATAATAACAAAACTCGTCAAGAATGATAAATGAATAAATGATAACCCAAGATAAATAATAATAACAAATTTAACGAAACATGACAAGCAAATGAATGATAATATAAATGAACAAAAATAATAACAAACCTAATAATAACAATACTAAATGAATAAATCACAAGAAAAATGAATGAATGGTAATAAAGAATTCACCCAAATATATCTATAAATTAACAAATGGTAATGATAACACTTCTTAAATAATAATAAAATAATGAGATCCGCCTCGCATCCTCGTCTCTCCCGTGACCCGGTGCTGAAGGAACAACAATACCGCCCTTGCGAGTTGGGCCTGAGCCTAGGGAATCATCCCAAAGTGGCCATAGCCTGACTTCGTCTCGGGCTGACATTCCGATTAAACCAGACTCGTTTGTCCGGCCGGATCCCTTCCGAGCCGCTACTGAAATTGCCGCACGTTCGGCAGACATTTGAACGGGTTCACTTCGATTCCTGCTGAATTCTTATTACGGACCCATGTCCGAACATGAAAAGGCCTGTGAGCGACCTTCATAGCCGGTGGCTCCCACCCCGACATGGTTGTGAGCCGGCATTACCCCGGGCCAATAGCTTACCAATTCCGACCCGTTCTTATCGGGATTTGCTCCCGCTCTTTCATTGAAGTTGCCGTAAACCCGGCATACATTGGTACGGGGTCGCTTCCACCCCCGTCGCGCTCTCAATACGGGCCCTTGCCCGAACATGGAAAGGTCCGCAAGTGACCGACAGAATCGGAATAGAACGAGACGGCTCTCGCCACCCCTGGACTTCTCCCATGGGAATATCAGTAAGACCTCCGTGGGCCATACTTAGACCTCGGGCCCGTCCCGATCATGGTCATCGTTTGGCTCATATCTCCGGTCTACAGCATGTTCCTCTCGAACACGTTTTCAGTGTCCCGGAATAATAAAACTTGCCGTGTCCCGGCGCACATACATTCTCGGTCTTTCCGCGACGATTATAATATTCTCGAGCCGGACTCCCGTCCAAATATTAAACGGTCTCCCGGATGACCGACACGTTTCAAACGCCCGCTTCTCCGGACATAGGGCTTTTCAGCTGAGTCAAGGGATATTCCCTCGTCGCCCCCCCTTGGCGCCGGAAATATCAATGACGCTCATGCAAGTCTTGTTTCGACCGCGGGGGGCCCACCGCAGTATGGTCGCAGCTCGCTCTTGCACCGGGCCAACATATTTACCGGTTTCTGACCGCTCCAACCGAGGTTTAGCCGAACGTTTTCCGTTCTTCTGAACAACAAATTGCCATATACTGGCATACATATGCTCCGGTTTTCCCGCGACAACCGCGATTTTATCGAGCCGGACATTCGTCCGAACATTAAATGGTCAACACATGACCGACATGACCGCGAATGGTTTTCTTCTCGCCCTCGTGTGAGGATTCCAATACCGCGTAATAGACCTTTCATGCAATTAATTTCTTGGCCATGAGGCCCTGAATCTCGGCGATTAATCAAGGGTGTTCCCTCGTATGGGGGATGTAAATGACGTCGTGACTTTTATGGCGCGGCGGGTTTTGGTCCCGACACGAACCACACAATCGTCTGACGAAGTCAGATCGAGTGCACCATGGGCTCTTCGGAGCCCGAATAAATCGTCACTCCGGTGACTGGCACGCCCACGCACTTAATAAACCGACGAACGAACAAAAAAAATAATCGTTAAACGAAAAGTGCGTCTACAGGATCCCGATGGAATATCAGGTATGGTTCGATTATGTGGATAAGTGAAAACTTATAAATCTCTCACCACTTACCGCATCTCGCCCATGTGTCCAAATGAGATTTTTCACTTATTTTTTTAAAATCTCCCTCTACATGTCATATTCCTACGATGTAGGTATTTTGAAAAAAATCTCCAAAGCCATAAGTATTTTCAAACGTGGGCTTAATTGAAGATAATAAAAAACACTTGATTATGAATCTCTATTTTAATCACTTAACGAAAATCATTCTTTTAATAAAATTAACTAGTTTTAAAAACAAAGCGAAAGAAAATGGCATGATTCAGCCAACAACCATCAACATAGAAGTATTCGGTTCTAGTCAACATATTAGAACATGTATACATCTCAAACAATTTCTCTTCAGACCTTTCAACTACATAAATAATGGCGCTCGAACAGTGACATGTGGCCTTTCAACTGCATCAATAATGTTTGCTTCAACAATGACATATAATCCTCCAACTACATCAATAATGTTGGTCGAACAATGACATGGTGTCATCAATAAAGGAGAACACAATGATAAAATAACATATGATATAATTTTCTGTAAGATTTTTCAACCAAAACAATAATGGTGCGTTGTTATATTAAAAAAATACCCTCAGATGTTTTACAAATGAAATTTCTCATCTTAAGCTATAAATATTTTTAACATATAAAAAATAAAGGAAAACATGATTATTATATTGGCCAGAGAGGAATTGTAACGACCCGAGAATCCGGTTACCGGGAAGGCCCGATAACCCGAGACTCGCACCGCCACCCACGAGCCCGAAGACTCGGAAGGGTTAAAAGGATGGTGTGGAAACTACACAAGTATCACAAATAATTGCAGAAAATAAGATAACATTTTACATGGTTCACAATAAAGAGCAACAATAACAACAGTCCACAACTAGTACAGTGACAAGAAAGAAAAGTACAGCTACACGGGGCATCCCCCGGCTCTGACCTCTGGCACTACCGCTGGGCACCCGCACCACGCTGCGCTCCTGACGCGCTCCCCGAAGGTGGCGTCTCACCTGAAACACGGTGAAAACACGCAGGGGATGAGTCTCGGAACAAGACTCAGTAGGGATCACTCGAACCCTACCTCGTAAAACGAGAAACCACTACTCTAGCGGTAGGAAGGTACCTCGGAAAGGAAAGCCCTGTACTCTACAGAACTAGACCCTAACGGCACGTAAACCGACACACGTGCCACGGTACGAGAAGACCGAAACTCAACGGTCGAACCGTCAAAACCCGAAGGTCGGAAATACACGACTGACAGTCTGACACTCCGCACTCGACAGGAGTACCACCCACTAGAAGCACAGCCGGTAGCGTCCCCTGACGTCTTACACCGCACCGCAGGTGAACCGCCTGACATGGTAGGTCCTACCCGAGGCGCAAACACCGTACAAGTAACTACAACAAGTGACTAGCTGGGGTCACGCCCGTCGACGTGGGTCCAACTGCCCCCAACCACGTGTGCACACACAGACCGCGCGTCCCTGGTCTGGCCCTCTGACTGGTTTTCCCCTCAGCCGGACTCTGGCTGCAAGACGTGGGGCCCAACGGTAACCGGTCCACAAACCGTCTCTAAAGGTCAGCCCGTACACCACTCCCTGGTGCGACTAGCACACGCGTACTAGTAGGCTACGACTAGTGGAGGGTCACTGAAGGAGTAGACTCTCAAGTCTCGGAAAACAACTGTGCAACTGCAGGTACGAGGAACGCTCCTTGTACCAACACCGACGCACGGTGACCAGCCGACAACAACATCTCCCGGTACACTCTGTACGACGAGAGACACACCGATGCAACCCGTACCCTTGAACGGTCCACACTGGGCCGCCCACGGAAGTACGGTCACACAGGGACCGCACAAGGATTAGAACGGTCATATCAGAACCGTTCCACCCAGGGTCCAAACGACAGATAAACGGCCAACACAGGACCGTTCAAACAGATGTGCGGCCAACTCTTGACCGCACGTGGGTGAGGAACGGTCACCTCCTGGCCGCTCGTCTCCCAACGGTAAAAAGCCTGGACGGTTAGTCCTTAGCCGCACTTGGGGAAGAGCGGCTACGGCTTAGCCGTTCAGGTGTTGTGCGGTCAGGGCCAGACCGCACATCCAACCATAGCGCTAGGGGATGTACGGCCAGCACCTGGCCGTGCAAGGGGTTATGCGGTCAGCTCCTGGCCGCACATCCCAGAGCACTGCACAACGGTCACAACCAACGGTCAAAACCCTTAAGGTTGGGCGGTAGCTGTGGGGCCGCACATTAGGATATGCGGTCCCACGATAGACCGCCCAAGCCCACTGCGCGCCAAGCCGCACCCAAAGCGCGCCGAGCCGACGAACGGTCCGAACGGAACCGCATAGGGGTTGTGCGGCCACTGGTTCGACCGCACATCGCTCACCGGCGAGAAAATGGCGAACCTCACCGGAATCGCCCAATCGGCCTCAAAACAAACCCCACGGAGGGGGAAATGGCGAGAGAAGAACCCCCAAGCCCCCTAGCATGCTCCTACGCCCTTAAACCGTGAAATCGGGACTCAAAACGATGGATCGGACGAACTCACCCCGCGGCATGATCAACCCTTCCCGGCTCAAAATAAACCCCTCTCGACCTCGTCTCGAGCTGAAACTCACGGGGAAGGAAGACATGAGGCTAAGGAACGTCACCCTACCTCCGGTCCGCGACGAAACGCTCCGATCCGAGCTCGAAGTCGCGAAGAACGCCGCTAGAATCTCGCCTCTCCACGCCTCCCACGCTCGCCGTATGCCCGCACGATCGCCACCACGTCACCCACGTCCTCGCGCCGTCGCACCGCCGCCGTCTGCAGCCGGAACGGGGGTCGGCACGGTCGAACGGGAGAGAAGGAGGGAGAGAGCCGGCCACGGTCGCGTGAGGGAGAGAGAGGAAGGAAGAAGAAGAAAAGAGAAAAGAAGAAAAGGAAAAGAAAAGAAAATGGGAATATATAGAAAATCCGATTTTTCGGAAAAATACCGAAAATTAGAAAAATACATTTCCGGAATCCTCGGAACGCACCGATCGCAACGGTACCACTCGTGCCTCGGGGAACTGCCCGGTTCGCCCGCAGCGAGCGTCCGAAGAAAAAGCCGAAACACACACCGGAAATCGGAAAACACGCGCGGAAAAAGCCGCGGAACGCCTCCGGGCCTCCGAAACGACTCCGGATCGCGCCGATCCGAACACGAAAGATGTCCGAAACGAAATTTCGGACACAACTGAGCCGGACGCTCCGAAAACCAGATCCGGGACCCACGAAGAAGGATCCGAAAGGTCCGGGATATTACAGCCCTCCCCCCTTAAGGGATTTCGTCCTCGAAATTGAGAACAACCCAAGGGGAAAGAAGAGGAAGACTCACTCAAACAGATACGGGAACTGCTGACGCATCTCGTCCTCACGTTCCCACGAAGCCTCACCACCAGAGTGTCGTTGCCACACGACCTTGACCAAGGGAATAACCTTGTTCCGCAGGCGCTGCTCTCGCCTATCCTCCACGCGGATCGGAAACTCTGGGAGAGAAAGATCTGGAGTCACCTCAGGCCAAACAAAATCCTCGAGCACATGAGAGTCATCGGGCATATACTTCCGCAACATCGAGACGTGGAACACGTCATGCACCGACGCCAACTCAGAGGGTAACCGCAACCGGTAAGCAACCTCACCGATGCGCTCCACAATCGCGAAAGGACCAATGTAGCGGGGACTCAGCTTCCCACGCCGCCCAAAACGCATCACCCCCTTCATCGGAGAAACTCTCAAGAACACATGATCGCCCACGGTGAACTCGAGGGGCTGCCTCCTACGGTCAGCATAACTCTTCTGCCGACTCTGGGCCGCCAACATGTTCTGACGAACCAGGTGCACAACATTCACACATTGCTGCACCAACTCCGGTCCCGTCAAAACACGCTCACCCACCTCAAACCAATCAAGTGGAGTCCGACAAGGACGCCCATACAATGCCTCATAGGGAGCCATACCAATGCTCGAGTGAAAGCTGTTGTTATAGGCAAACTCCACCAACGGTAGGTGATGAATCCAACTCCCCTGCCACTCCAGGCAGCAGGATCTCAGCATGTCCTCCAAAGTCTGAATGGTCCTCTCAGACTGACCATCTGACTGTGGATGATACGCCGAGCTAAACGCCAACTCCGTGCCAAGAGCTCGCTGGAAACTCTTCCAGAATCCAGAAGTGAAGCGCGGATCCCGATCCGACACAATCGAAATGGGAACCCCATGCGACGGCACGATCCGCTCCACATAAAGACGAGCCAACTTAGGCACGCTCCAGCTGACTTTGACCGGTAGCAACCGCGTCACCTTCGTCAGTCGATCCACAAGCAACCAGATACTGTCCTGCCCACTCGGGGTCCTGGGCAACCCCACCACAAAATCTGTGGTCACATGGTCCCACTTCCAAGCAGGAACATCCAAGGGCTGGAGAGTACCGCCTGGTCGCTGATGCTCCGCCTTCACCTGCTGACAGATCAGGCACCTGGCCACAAACTCGGCCACATCTCTCTTCATGCCAGGCCACCAGAACTGCCTCCGCAAGTTCCGATACATCTTCGTCGCACCCGGGTGCACAGTGTACCTGCTCCCATGAGCCTCGCGTAACACCGCACGACGAACCTGCTCATCGACTGGGACGTACAGCCTGCCACGAAACCTCGCAGCACCGTCCTCGCCGAGCTCCACATCAGCCATCGCAAGAATCCGGGGCAACTCAGGGTCCGCATGCTGAGCCTCTGTCACCTGACGACGGATAGCAGGAGTGACAGTCAGACTCGCAAGCACTGCCAACCCTGGCTCCTGGGGAATCTTGAGCCTGAAGGACACCTCGGGCACCTGTTCCCAGAGCCTCCACTTCCTCAACATCAAGATACTGACCGCCACCTTCCGACTCAAGGCATCGGCAACGACATTCATCTTGCCCGGCTGATAAGACAGGGTGAAGTCATAGTCCTTCATGAACTCCATCCAACGCCTCTGTCTGAGGTTCAGATCTCTCTGCGAGAACACATACCTCAAACTCTGATGGTCAGTGAACACCTCAAACTTCTCGCCATACAGATAATGCCTCCAGATCTTCAGCGCGAAGATCACTGCCGCCAACTCAAGATCATGGGTAGGGTAGTTCTCCTCATGGGGCTTTAGCTGCCGAGATGCATAAGCCACCACTCTACCATGCTGCATCAGAACAGCACCCAATCCGACGCCGGAAGCATCTGTACACACCACAAAACCTCCCGATCCAGAAGGTAAAACCAACACCGGAGCCGAGGTGAGCAATCTCTTCAGTTCCCTGAAACACTGCTCACACTCCTCGGACCAAACGAAAGGAACATCCTTCCGTGTGAGCCTAGTCATCGGGGTCGCAATGCGGGAAAAATCCTGGATAAAACGACGATAATAACCCGCAAGCCCCAAGAAACTCCGGATCTCCGTCACCGACCTCGGCCTCGGCCATTGCATCACAGCCTCGACCTTGGCGGGATCCACGGAAATGCCATCACCAGAAATCACGTGCCCCAGAAAGTGCACCTCGCTGAGCCAAAACTCGCACTTGCTGAGCTTCGCAAACAACTGGTGATCTCGCAACGTCTGCAGCACCACACCCAAATGGTACGCGTGCTCCTCAGCAGACCGCGAATAAACAAGGATGTCATCCACAAAGATGACCACGAACTGGTCCAAATACGGATGAAACACCCTCTGCATCAAGTCCATGAAGGCTGCTGGGGCATTGGTGAGCCCAAACGGCATCACCAGAAACTCATAATGCCCGTACCTCGTACTGAACGCAGTCTTCTCCACATCGGACTCGCGAATTCTCAGCTGATAGTAACCGGACCGCAAATCAATCCGCGAGAACACTCGCGCAGACTGAAGCTGGTCGAACAAATCATCAATCCGCGGCAACGGATACTTGTTCTTAATGGTCACGTCATTCAGCTGCCGATAGTCAATGCATAGCCGCAGACTACCGTCCTTCTTCTTCACAAACAACACGGGCGCACCCCAAGGGGAAAAGCTCGGACGAATGTACCCCTTGGCCAACAGTTCCTGCAACTGCGCCCTCAGCTCCCTCAACTCAGCGGGGGCCATACGGTAGGGAGCCTTCGCCAAAGGTCCCGTACCAGGCACAACCTCGATCACGAAATCGATCTCCCGCTGGGGAGGTAATCCAGGCAACTCCTCAGGAAAAACATCGGGGAACTCGCACACCACCGCAATGTCCTCGACATCCGGCTCCATCCGGTCAGACACAACCGCTGACGCGAGAAAACCCTGACAACCTGAATCAAGCAATCGACGGGCTCGAATAGCAGAGATAAGAAATCGAGAAGAGGCGGAACGGATACCTTGGAAATAGAAGGTCCTCTTGCTCGGATGCTGGAAGTAGACCCTCTTCATTCCACAATCCACCACCGCTCTATGAGTCTCGAGCCAATCCATGCCTAGAATCACGTCGTAATCCCGAAGCTGCAACGCATACAACCTGCCTGCCATACTTCGCCCATCGATCCACACCGGAACCTGGTCGAAGCAATACGGAGTGACCATAAAGTCACCCGAAGGCAACTCCACTGCCAAATCACAGGACAACTGGGTTACCGGCTCCTCGACACTCGACGCGAAATCCTCCGAAATGAACGAATGAGACGCGCCAGAATCAAATAAAACCCGAGCCGCACAACCCAAAATCTGAACGGTACCTTGCACGAGCTGCGACGCCACTGCCTCTGCCCTGGTCAAGTGCGTGATCTGGCCACGAGCTCTCTGCCTGCTTCCCACACTAGCTGACCTGGGTAGCGGCGGATACTGTCCCTGCTGCTGCTGCTGCTGGGGAACCTGCTGCTGCGGCGGCCTCTGAGGACAGTCGCGCGCCATATGCCCTGGCTGGTCACACCGAAAACAGATGATCGGCGCCGTGCACTGCCTGCCTGGGTGGGTCCCACTACACCGTGGACAAGGTCCTCGCGATCCACCCACCGATCCCTGACGCTGCAAAGGAAACGGCTGCTGTACACTGCCCGATGAAGCCTGCCCCTGATCCTTGGACTTCTTCTTGCCGAACCCTCTCTTGAAGAACTTCTTGACCTTCGTGCCAAAGGACGCAGATCCTGTCACCGAAGCTGCCGATGCCGATACTCCAGAACCACCCGACGCAGACTGAAAGAAACCCTGCTGCTGAGTAGCCGACTGCTGGCTGCGACCTGACACAGACTGCCCCTGGCTGATCGGTCCTCGAGTCCTCTGCATATCCATCTCCAAGGAAATCGCAACACGAGACGCCGTCTCGAGATCAGTGGCCCCATTCGCGATCAGATGGTGCCTCAGTTCCAGCCTCAAGCCCTGCACAAACTGCGTCGTCCTCACCCTCTCATGCTCCATGATATGAGGTGCGTACCGACCCAGCTCGACAAATCGGGCCCTGTACTGCAACACGGACATGTCACCCTGCACCAGCTCCAGAAACTCCCGCATCCGCTGCGTAGCAACAATATCTGGACAGTACGTACGCTCGAAAGCACTGACAAAGTCATCCCACTCGATCTGCTCAAGTGGACGAAGCTGAAAGGACGTCTTCCACTCGGAAGACCACCACCTCCGAGCCGTACCCTGCAACTGGTTGTAGGCCAACATCACTCTGTCCTCGACAGCACTCTTCGCAGAACTGAACACCCGCTCCATCTCATCAAGCCAACCACGAGCCGCATCAGGGTCTGCCTGGCCGCTAAAGTAAGGTGGATGGAACTGCATGAAATCCCTCACTGCTCGGCCTGGCCCACCCCTGACTGACGAGCCCTCACCGGCCTCTCCGCCGAACTGCTGAGCCATGAGATGGTACATGCCACGGAGAAAACCCTCGGCCCCCGGAACTCTCGCAGCATCCTCGGCCTCGGTAGCCCCCAGTGGCGCTCTACTATGCTCCTCCTGGTCCCTCTGCTGGACCTCCTGACCTCCAGCCGACTGCCCCTGCTGAGAGCGAGAGCTCCTCCTCGGCGCCATCCTCGCTCCTTAAGCACAAGACAGAAAACACAGAAACGGAAGGTCAGAATAAAACACACGGTGCCCAATGCCAGCGTCACCTGCACATCATCGTCATGGACTAGTGGACCACTACAATTACCTATGATTCTCATGTAATTCCACAACCGCGCTCTGATACCAGCTGTAACGACCCGAGAATCCGGTTATCGGGAAGGCCCGATAACCCGAGACTCGCACCGCCACCCACGAGCCCGAAGACTCGGAAGGGTTAAAAGGATGGTGTGGAAACTACACAAGTATCACAAATAATTGCAGAAAATAAGATAACATTTTACATGGTTCACAATAAAGAGCAACAATAACAACAGTCCACAACTAGTACAGTGACAAGAAAGAAAAGTACAGCTACACGGGGCATCCCCCGGCTCTGACCTCTGGCACTACCGCTGGGCACCCGCACCACGCTGCGCTCCTGACGCGCTCCCCGAAGGTGGCGTCTCACCTGAAACACGGTGAAAACACGCAGGGGATGAGTCTCGGAACAAGACTCAGTAGGGATCACTCGAACCCTACCTCGTAAAACGAGAAACCACTACTCTAGCGGTAGGAAGGTACCTCGGAAAGGAAAGCCCTGTACTCTACAGAACTAGACCCTAACGGCACGTAAACCGACACACGTGCCACGGTACGAGAAGACCGAAACTCAACGGTCGAACCGTCAAAACCCGAAGGTCGGAAATACACGACTGACAGTCTGACACTCCGCACTCGACAGGAGTACCACCCACTAGAAGCACAGCCGGTAGCGTCCCCTGACGTCTTACACCGCACCGCAGGTGAACCGCCTGACATGGTAGGTCCTACCCGAGGCGCAAACACCGTACAAGTAACTACAACAAGTGACTAGCTGGGGTCACGCCCGTCGACGTGGGTCCAACTGCCCCCAACCACGTGTGCACACACAGACCGCGCGTCCCTGGTCTGGCCCTCTGACCGGTTTTCCCCTCAGCCGGACTCTGGCTGCAAGACGTGGGGCCCAACGGTAACCGGTCCACAAACCGTCTCTAAAGGTCAGCCCGTACACCACTCCCTGGTGCGACTAGCACACGCGTACTAGTAGGCTACGACTAGTGGAGGGTCACTGAAGGAGTAGACTCTCAAGTCTCGGAAAACAACGGTGCAACTGCAGGTACGAGGAACGCTCCTTGTACCAACACCGACGCACGGTGACCAGCCGACAACAACATCTCCCGGTACACTCTGTACGACGAGAGACACACCGATGCAACCCGTACCCTTGAACGGTCCACACTGGGCCGCCCACGGAAGTACGGTCACACAGGGACCGCACAAGGATTAGAACGGTCATATCAGAACCGTTCCACCCAGGGTCCAAACGACAGATAAACGGCCAACACAGGACCGTTCAAACAGATGTGCGGCCAACTCTTGACCGCACGTGGGTGAGGAACGGTCACCTCCTGGCCGCTCGTCTCCCAACGGTAAAAAGCCTGGACGGTTAGTCCTTAGCCGCACTTGGGGAAGAGCGGCTACGGCTTAGCCGTTCAGGTGTTGTGCGGTCAGGGCCAGACCGCACATCCAACCATAGCGCTAGGGGATGTACGGCCAGCACCTGGCCGTGCAAGGGGTTATGCGGTCAGCTCCTGGCCGCACATCCCAGAGCACTGCACAACGGTCACAACCAACGGTCAAAACCCTTAAGGTTGGGCGGTAGCTGTGGGGCCGCACATTAGGATATGCGGTCCCACGATAGACCGCCCAAGCCCACTGCGCGCCAAGCCGCACCCAAAGCGCGCCGAGCCGACGAACGGTCCGAACGGAACCGCATAGGGGTTGTGCGGCCACTGGTTCGACCGCACATCGCTCACCGGCGAGAAAATGGCGAACCTCACCGGAATCGCCCAATCGGCCTCAAAACAAACCCCACGGAGGGGGAAATGGCGAGAGAAGAACCCCCAAGCCCCCTAGCATGCTCCTACGCCCTTAAACCGTGAAATCGGGACTCAAAACGATGGATCGGACGAACTCACCCCGCGGCATGATCAACCCTTCCCGGCTCAAAATAAACCCCTCTCGACCTCGTCTCGAGCTGAAACTCACGGGGAAGGAAGACATGAGGCTAAGGAACGTCACCCTACCTCCGGTCCGCGATGAAACGCTCCGATCCGAGCTCGAAGTCGCGAAGAACGCCGCTAGAATCTCGCCTCTCCACGCCTCCCACGCTCGCCGTATGCCCGCACGATCGCCACCACGTCACCCACGTCCTCGCGCCGTCGCACCGCCGCCGTCTGCAGCCGGAACGGGGGTCGGCACGGTCGAACGGGAGAGAAGGAGGGAGAGAGCCGGCCACGGTCGCGTGAGGGAGAGAGAGGAAGGAAGAAGAAGAAAAGAGAAAAGAAGAAAAGGAAAAGAAAAGAAAATGGGAATATATAGAAAATCCGATTTTTCGGAAAAATACCGAAAATTAGAAAAATACATTTCCGGAATCCTCGGAACGCACCGATCGCAACGGTACCACTCGTGCCTCGGGGAACTGCCCGGTTCGCCCGCAGCGAGCGTCCGAAGAAAAAGCCGAAACACACACCGGAAATCGGAAAACACGCGCGGAAAAAGCCGCGGAACGCCTCCGGGCCTCCGAAACGACTCCGGATCGCGCCGATCCGAACACGAAAGATGTCCGAAACGAAATTTCGGACACAACTGAGCCGGACGCTCCGAAAACCAGATCCGGGACCCACGAAGAAGGATCCGAAAGGTCCGGGATATTACAGGAATATACAACTTATTTATATCGAAGTGACAGTACTCATAGCTATTTTATCTATTTTGCAGTTAATTGCCATTGTGCCGAGAAGCCACTCTCTTTCCTGTCACTTGTGATTTTATTAGTTCTTTGGTGATATGTTAGACTCCCTCACATTTTGCCATGTATATTAATGACAAAATATTTACACTAATTTTGATTGTGTATTACCATGAAATTATATCTACATGTTCTTTGTACGCGAGGGTTTACACCATGATACATTGCCACACAATATTGTGATTATAGATGAAAATATTTTGCAAAGAATATTAATGCGTTTGATTTCTTGATCTATGATTAATGTGTGAATGACGTGGGTTTACATATTATGAATGTACACAATTTGTGAATGTGTGTATTTTACGGGTTACCTTCGGATGTCTGTTACAAGTATCTACGGTTCACATAAATTAATTACCATGAATACAAGTCATCTATATGTTACAAGTTACCTACGGTAATTACACGTTACCTACGGATGTAATTGCCTATGGTTACAGTTTTATGAGAAATATCTACGGTTGTACGTCACAACTTATCTACAGTTTATACGGGTTACCTACGATTTTACAAGAAATAACATAGTCATAGGCAAGAATTACATAGGTAATTCTAACATAAAATCGAAAGTGTTGACATCCCTATTCCTAGGGTTTTATGTCACATAGGTAAAAGTTAACCTACCCAATTTTTACTGGTGGCACGACGTCGTAGGGAAAGCCGTAGGTAGAGACTATATCTATGATTTTTTGGAGTCGTAGGGATAGACTCTTCTCGGTGTAGTGTTGCCTTCTTTATTAGAGAGAAATTAAGTGAGAAAAAAAATAGGATATTCTACGTATGTAGCCTCCCGGCTTAGAAAATTAAACCTAGACTTATCCCAATCTAACATCTACTAATTAACTGATAAGCCACGGCCAAAAGGCCCAACATCATCTAGTAATTCTTTTCTCAACTATAAAAAAAAAGATGATGCTACCCATCCATGCATGTGAACAAGGTTCCATTATTTACAATATGATTAAGACCATGCATTTACATGCCACAGAGTAATTTAAATTGAGCATGCATAGCTAAAGAAAGCCACAAAGCTGAATTTTGATCAAACATAGTACACACGTCCAATATTTCAATGGAACAGAAAGCCAAATATTCAATCCAGAATATCTCGTCCTCCAACTACGCATCTTCCTTCCTATCGTCGGAATATGATAAGAGCTCCTTCTTATATATACACTGCATCCTATTAATTCTTCAATCCTACCAACATCCAAAAAGGAAGGGATCAATACGGGATAAGAAAAATACTTAGTGCTGGTCCTTATTCTATCACAATTCACCAAATTAATTGCACCACAACTATAAGAAAATACAGGCAATTAATTATAGCCGATGTATGTATGTATAACAGGGTTTACCGTCCCGGTGCGGGTAGGTCTGACTCGCACGACCCGACCCGTTCCAACCTGGGGACGGTACGCACGGGACGTGGGTCGTGACCGGGTCACTTTATTATTTTAATATTTTATTATATATATATATATTATATATATAAAGAGTCTTTTTTTATTTTGTTATATTATTATATATATATTATATATAAAGAGTTTTTTTTATTTTAACACAGAGCGAGATGTACCGAGACGGAGCGCGACGGGACCGACCCGACCCGACTCAGGCCGTGATCGGGACGGGCGGGTCGGTCGAGACGGCAAACCCTGATGTATAACAAGTTAAACCTAAACCACATTGGGGTAAGCTCTATAATCACACAAGTATTAATTCCAACTATGACACACTATATATTGAATCACAATGACACTAGCCATCGATTCACACGGTATTTATTATGTAAGCAAGCTCTCAGATTTCTATAATCATTACAGATCACATTTTTATCTCACAAAACTTTCCAGGAGAGACCTGTAACCATGATGACATTAATATATATAGCTATATATGTCAATATCAAGAGTAATTCCTAGCTCAATGCTCAATATTTGGAGTTGCACGATACAGAGACGTGAGTTTATGTAAGCTGGCCGGCAGTAGCTCTCTTACAACCAGGCACATTTAATTGTATTTTGGGCCTTTTTGGCTCATATTCCTGAAAAATAAATTAAAGAATGGAAGGAAATAATTAAAGACATGTACCTTGCCGTGTCTTGTTCGTCATCACATTAATGCTGGGGCCTATGAAGTTTAAGGCTTGTTCATGTCATCACAAATGGGATTACACCGGCTGATGCGACACTAAAATTTTCATATTTTACTTTACAGTCCATATCCACAGAAAATTAAAACTAAGAAAAAATGAGTTAAAATTATAATAAGGGTTTTTTTGCACAAAAACCACGCTAAGAGGCAAAATTGCAGCTTTATTATTCCTGAAAACATATTAACATATATATATATATCACTACTATTTTAAAAAACTTGCAAATATGGCATCGCCGAAACCTTCCCTTACCACCCGTCAAATTAACCATGGTCATACATAAGCAGACATGAGAATAAATAATAATTAATACCCCTCCTCTATCGGAAATCTTCCCCTCAGCCCCCCACCCTCCCACTCGCCATTGGTCTGCAACCCCCCTCCCCCTACCGCCCCCCTTCCCTCTGTCAGTCTGCAACCACACCCCCCTCGTCACCCTCGCTGCTCTCTCTCTCTCTCTCTCCCTCCCTTCCTAAATGGTGTGGAGGAGAGAGGTATTTTAGTCATTAACTTTCAACTAATGAAAATAATTGAATCTTTATGAAATATTGGAGACCCCATCGACATAAGTTAGCCGTAGTGGTGGATTTGTAAGTTTTTCAAAATAATAGTTATATACACGCTAACTGTATATTTTCAGGAATGATATATCTGAAGTTTATCATTCTATGCAAAAAGCTCTTATAATAAATTGATATAAAATATCTTATTTTATTTTTAAATACCCAAACAAAATACTTTATTGTTTTAAAATCAAAAGACTGCGTACCAGTTTTAAAACCATGTATAATACTTTTTAAAAAAAAATCAAAAGACTACGTACCAATTTTAAAACCATGTATAATCGTTATACTTTGCCTCCATGGATAGTCTATGATCTCAATAGAAAATCTGCCATTAATTAATCTCTCCCTTTGTAGCATCTCTCCCTGTGCATGGATTCTCGAGTTTTCCTACATCTTTTGCTACGTTGGCTCAGTAGCTCAAACCATCATCAACATGAACGTTAATTTCATGGAGTCACGCTAAAGCAACTTATAACAAGGAGGCTACGCGATTACCTGCAAGAACAGTTCTGGTTAAAGCCGCATATAATAAGATTATTCATCTTCTATCTCTACTATACGAATGTGGGATAATAGGGGCCAGTCAGGGCATCCCTTCTTTTTGCAGCGATCCACCAATTCAGGGCATGCATAGATGTACAAATCGTCCAGAGACTTGGGCAGGCCCACAGACGGCAAGGACTCGATCTTCGGGCACTCAACTATAACCAAACGATCGACGGAGGACATGTTCCTCAACATGGCGGGCAGGACTCGGAGGTTCTCACAATCCCAAAAACCTAGATCGTGTAGGGACGGGGCCAGGTCGAGCAGGGCCAACTCCAATTCCACGTCAATGCAGGTGAGCTGGGGGCAATTTTTGATATTCAAAGTCTTTCAGAGAAGGGCACTGCCGAAGCCACATTGTGATCTGCTCCGGGCTGCTTGACCAGATCCGATGTCCCTTGAGGGAAACGTCGCCCAGGTGGAGGAGCTTCGGGCAGCTGTCGATGTACAATTCCTCAAGTGCCGTGAGACGACGCCGCACCTCCTCTGAAGAAGAAGCCAAGGTCGTGATGGCGGAGTAGTTGGAGATTGACATAGATTTGAGGGAGGTGAGGCCCCACAGGCATGTTGATAGAGCTGTGTCATCTACATGACTGTCACCCACAATTGCCAAAGACATGATAGTCTCGTCATCAACCGTCTCCTCTAAGACAATATCTGGTGTATCAATAGAAGACTTTACTTGTATCTTATCTTTTTCCTTGAACTTTGGACAATCTTTCCATACTTGCCTTCTTTGATTAATGTAGTCATAGTATTCAACCTTCTTTGTTAATTTTGATTTTGATCTTGATCTGTTTTTTTTCAAACTCTTTTTTCTCAATTCTACCTCTCACTATAAGACCATCTGCTTGATCTTCGCCACAAGTTTCTAACATGCATTTTCAACTCTTTAGAGTTCAGGGATGCTTTGGTATCTTCCACAAAAGTATCATCTCTCCCACATAACAAAGTATTAATAAAATGCTCATCTGAGTGAAGTAAAGAACATAGGAGTATACAGGCTTTGTCTTCGTCATTACTTTTAACACTGATTTTTTAAGATATATGATAATCTTATTAAATTCACTAAGATGATCAACAATAGATATACCTTCTTTCATACAACAAGTATACAATCGTTGTTTCAAATATTGGAAATTTCTGACACTTCGTCATGTACCTTGATTCCAACTTGAGTCGGAATTTTGTCGAGGTGTCTTCATTAGCAATCTCTCGTAACACATCATCTGTCCATCACAGACGAATTGCATCAAGAGCATGCTCCATGTACTCTTCTTCTTCTTTAACTTTCCACTCAATCAGTAGAGCCTCTCTGCCTTTCACTGCCTTAGTTAGCTTCTGTTACACTTACAAGAATTGCATCTTCAACAATCATATGTTAAAATCCTATGTCTTCGTATCGAACACTTCAATGTCGAACTTCATCGTTGATAATGACTTGACAGCCATGAATGAGAAGTATAGATCGAACTCCAACCCGGCTCTGATACCAATTTGATGTCATAACGACCACTCTCACAAAAATGAGTAACGCGTTAGATTTTGATCTATACGGCAAGAACAGAGGAGGGAAAAAAGAAACCAATCACACTAGACTAGAACATAAGAATTTACCTGGTTCGGCAGTAACCCCCGGCCATATGTTCACGGGTGACGTCGACGAATAGAAAAATCACTAGGTATGGAGAAAATTATAAAATTTCACCGTCACCCAAGAGGAAACAAATCCCCCGATGAAACTCCCCTTAACTCACTACAACATCTCTCTCTCTCTCTCTCTCTCTCTCTCTCTCTCTCTCTCTCTCTCTCTCTCTCTCTCTCTCTCCCCCCAAAAACTTCCCTATGGGCCGTACATAAAACAAAGAAGAGGACTTCCTATCTATAGGAGCTCTCGGATGGCATTGGAGTGTCGCCCACACATCCCACGACCGCGTGGGAAACAAGAACTTCCCACGTTCGAGTCCCGTTCAGACTCCTTCCCACACTCACGCTCATTCCATTTGGACTCGTTCTCGCATGCGCTGCGAACTTCCCAGTCTTGGTCCAGGCCGGGTTGGGCCCAACTTCACAAGCTCGATTTCAGTCCGATCATGTTCTATCCAATAAATTTAAAAAATATAATAATAAAATATAAATAAAATATAAAAATTATAATCTCGCTAAATTAATTATAGTTTTATATGCAAATTTATTTAAAAATAATTTTTTAAAATTTTAATAAAATAAAATACTTTTAATTTTTAATTAAATAAAATAACATTTTAAATGGAGAAAAAAGAAAAGGAAGAACTAGTCGAGCAAACTCGTGGGCCAAACTCAAAGTCCGAGTCTAGTCTGTGAGCCTAGTCGAGACGGACTTTTAAACTCGACTAAGAGGCTACGATCTGAAAAAGACTTGACAACCCGATCTAAAATCAAGCTAAATGTGCATACCTATCCGGTCAATCTGACCTATTGACATCCCTGGACCAAATCCGCCCCTCTTATACCCCTTGTACATGTATAGTCCCATTTTGTTGTTCCGACGGAACATGATAATGATTCCAAGCCATCCTCCTGGATCCCCGATCAACGCAAGAATGTAAATGATACCGGAGAGAGATAACCACCTCCCACTTCGATCACAAGTTAACATATACTTTATTTCATTTTGGCATTCATATGATCAATAATATATATATATATATATATATATATATATATATATATATATATATATATATATATATATATATATATATATATATATAGCTCGTGGATAGACGGATTCCACGAGCTTAGCAGTTGGCCATCACCCATGTGCCGTCTTCATCCCGATATTGTTCATCCCTTCATCTCCTCCTTCCTTACTTTGTCGATCATTCTTCTCCTTATCCCCCCTAAAGAGAATAGAATTCATATTACAAAGAATAACAGCCCATTCCTTTACTCTATCACAAAAAAGAATAACAGTGTCTTCAACTCGAGACTCTCTTGAAAATCTGATTGTTCTACCCCCCCCTCCTCCCCCGCAATGTCTATGGAGTGGCATGAAGGATAAGATATCACGCTGTCTTGTAATTTTTGAAGGGTTAAGATCTTTCCTAATGTACAAACCGGTGGTGAACATCATTATGTTAGCAGATGACGCAGTGGGTCCTCCTAACAAGCTCCCTTCTACCCCCTGTGAGTAGGAACAACTTACAAGCAGGTGGTAAAGGGTCTCGTCAATTTCATCATATAAAGACAGCAGGTCGGATGAATGTTAGGAAGGATTCGATGCAACTTGTCCGGAGTCGATAGTCCATGAGAAAATCTCTAGGTTACGAGTTTCACCTTCAATGGGTTCTTCGGTCTTCACACCTGATCATGAAGACTTTGATGAACCCCTCCATTCGCAATGACGCCATAGGTTGATTTGACTGTGAAGGACCTTTCCTTTTCCCACCTCCAAATTCACTCATCCTCACTATCAGGTTGAGGATGAAATGGTAGGAGGAATGAAAGAATCTTGAAGCTGCACCATCTTCTCCTCCCTGAGTTCTCTCTCGAACACTAGTGCCTAGGCCCATCTAGACAGGAGGGAGTCAAAAGCCTGAGAGACTAATCTCAGGGGGTCCACTGCAATCTCAAAGAGACTAAGGAATAAAGCCTTCAAGGTGAAGTCACCACCACACCTATCTTTTAAGAAAATATTCTTATCACCTTTTCCTAGTCAGACTCGGATGCCGGAGGCGATAACATCTCTGCAAGGGAGGATATCTCACCAAAGAGATGTCATGTGAAGAGGAGTAAGAGCTCAATCCCAAATACTCCTCCTATCGAAGTATCTCTGCCTAATCAACTGAGTCCACAACCCCTCTTCTCCATACCCTAACCTCCACAGCCAGTCAACCACTTAGACAAGAAAGTCAAGCTGAAGTCTGATATTCTTGATCCCCAATCTCCCTCTTCCTTGCTGGTGACCAACCTTCTCCATGTTATATCTTGTCAACCCTCACATCTGCAGCTAAAATGAATATGGTATTCAATGATAAGTAGTGCATTGTGCTTGTCCTTCGTACAAAAGAATCAGAAAATAGAGCAACCGGGGAATTTGCCCTAGAACCATCAATGATATATATATATATATATATATATATATATATATATATATATATATATATATATATATATATGCATTGACAAAGACATCCTAGCTATCTGGAGATATTTCTATTTGGTCTTATATATGGATGAATGGAGTTTGCATACTTGTGACCCAGAGTGAGTGGCTATGAGCTATCTATCGTACTTGATGGTAAGTCAACAATGAAGGAATCAACTGGTTATTGTGATATGTCTGCTGGTGTAGAACATTTTTTTTGTGAGTTTGCGTTAGATTTCCCTGTATGTCTCATGGCTTGAACTCCACAGTCATACATCGATAGGATCTGAATTGCTGATTAGCTTTATGTGATTGAAGGTGCATTGGAAACCATTGTTACCAGTGATTTTCCATTCTTACCCACTTGTTTTGTGAGCCTACCTGGTGAACATTTCAAAACAGTGTTCTGTTGTTAGGGAGTGGATGTCCTAGGCCGCATTTGATTTTTCTTGCTCTGCTAGTAATGTTGAGAAGAAGAGTAATGTTTTGCACACCGCACCCGATGTACTCGGGCCAGTTCAAAGTATAACGTTTGCTCTCATTGGCTCAGTTAGGCATGACCTGACGAGGGATGCAGAGAAAATGAGGCATGACATATCTTGTGACAGTGTATTAAACGAGGTCAATTTTTCACCGTAAAAATTGTAGCGTTCTCCCCATTTTATCCCTCTTCTTCTCCCATCTTCACTCAACGGGAAAACTCCACCTCAATCTCCTCAGCTTTCAAAAGAAACTTTTTAAATTTTAAATATTTCTTAACGTAACGAGAATCAACTACTTTGAATTTTGATAGGGAGTTTTAATGACTGTTTTTAGAAATAAGTTTAAGATAAGTATGATGTAATTAATTAGTTAAATTTAAAAAACAATTAATTAATAAAAATAAAAATAGATAATGAATAGTGCATGAGTACGTAGCATTTTGTAATTGATTGGGTCTATTAGACCGTATAAAGTTTTGTAAATAAAAATGATGGTCTTCACAAGTTCTTTTAAAAATTATTCTTATGTTTATTATTATTATTTAAATAAAAAAATATAAAACTATTTAAACTATTTAAAAGTAATATAAAGAGATTTTAAAATAATTTTATTCTAAAATTGTTGAAGTACTCCTTCATCTAAATCTAAAACTTAGACAAAGTTTTTTTTCCAAGTTTTAAACTTGTAAAAAATGATTCAATTATGTAATAAAATATTTTATTTCTATAGTAAATTATTTTATTTTTGAAGTGAAACGTATTACATTAGATTGAAACAGTTTGAATTGCAATAATAAAGTTTGTACTAATGTGAAACGTATTGCACTAGATTGAAACATAGTGCACTGTGAAGATAAATTTTACACTGAAACAATATGTATTATACGAGAATGAAACTCATTGCACTATATTGAAATATAGTGCACTATAATAATGAACTTTATATTGCAATGAAATGCATTATACTAGATCGAAATATAGTGCACTAGAATGAAGTAGATTGTACTGAGCTAGAAGCATCGTCATTTCAACACACGATGATATTCAAGTATTGCGAGGAGAGAGGACAGCTAATCTTTTGAAGGTTGGCACAGTTGTGCAATCCCATACGTGAATATCTCTTCATTTAATATAAACATTTATGTCATTAATATAAACAATTGTGGATGTCAAATGATGTAAATATTTATGTTTCGATCTCATAGAACTAATTTGATTCTATTGTTTTCAAGAAGTCGCCTAGGCGACAAGGCGCTCCAAGGCGCCCAAGACGACCAGGCGTCGAGGCGAGCAACTCATTAAGGCACTCACCTAGTTTTACATAGGCCACCTTGGACCTGCTTAGTATGTCTTGGCAAGACATCCACTTCTTGATTTGGAGTTTGTTTTAGTATATGGGTAAAATTTTAAGGATAATTTTAAAAAATTGATAAATGATATGCCAAGATTGGAAAGAGAATATAGTAATTTTATTTCTCTTTCCCCTTTCTCTCGGATTATTCTCCTCATCGATTTCTATTTCCTCCTCTTAAGGATATTGATTCATATTTGCATGATGTACTTTTTAAATTAGAACTATTTTTATGTCTCTTTTTGATAATTTACAAGTGAAAATTATAAAATTATTATGTTGGTGTGCTTATAGTTTATCCAGAATGTGTCATATTTATAATTCCTTTCAATATAGAGAACAACTATTTAAATACAAAATTTTAGATTAAAAATTTTATATCGATTGACATGTATTCACAAATGTTTATTACTTTTCGCCTTATTGATTTGTTATTGTTTGCCATTGATTCTATTTTTACTTTTTAAAATATCGATATATGTTGAAGATTTGTGGATATCAAATTTTCTATTAAGTAAATA
The DNA here is from genome assembly GCA_022559845.1 of Amorphophallus konjac. NCBI lineage: Eukaryota > Viridiplantae > Streptophyta > Magnoliopsida > Alismatales > Araceae > Amorphophallus > Amorphophallus konjac. The sequence goes on from CM040127.1 coordinate 313,766,975, forward strand.
TAGAACTTATATATAGAAAATGTATAGTAATAATTCTCTTGTAATGTACTTAGTTATATAAACTAGTCTTCGACTAAGTGCCTTGCCTTATTGCCTAAGTAGTAAGACGGTGGGCCACAACCTTGTTCATCTTAGATGCCTGGACAACCATGTTTGATTTATATACAAAAGATCATGTAATACAATATAATCTCACAAAATGTTTATAATGGAGACTCTAACAAAAGAAATAGAGTTGGCATAATAAAAAATTCTAATAAATTATTAAAAAATAATTTACAAAATTTTTAAACTTAATCAATTGGAAGCAATACTTGAATATACAAAAAATCTCTTTATTCTTTTGAATAATTAGAAAACTATTGATGATGGATTTATTGAACTAAAGACTCAAGGTTGCACTTTATCGTTATTCTCTTAATTATAATTTTGTTTTTATTTATTTTTATAATTTTAATTTTTATAATTTATTTACAATTTAATCTTTATACTCTCGATTTTAGTGATTCATTGTATTTATTGTTGGTCGTATTTGGTATTACAAATTGTTGTAAATGTCTACGACTCTTGTTGTATGTTTAACTTTGTTAAATTCATCTATTATATTTTTTGTTCTTCCAAATTAATATTTACTATTATTATTCTAAAATAAAATAGTGCACTATATTTATCATTAGAATGCACTATATTTCATTCCAGTGTAATACATTCCATCTAGTGCAAAACTTATTGTTACAACGCACTATATTTTAGTCCAGTGTAATAAGCTTCACTCCAATACAAATTTTATTATTACAATACAAATTGGATCAGTATAGGGTAAGACGTTTCACTCTAGAAATGAAATAGTTTATTATAAAAATAAAATATTTTATTACATAATTAAAATATTTACTTGTAAATTTAAAACTTGGACAATGTACTTAAATAATTTTAGAATAAGAATATTTTAAAAAATCTCTCTATATTATTTTTAAACATAATTTTTTAATATTTTTATTAAAATATATTATTGTAATAATATAATTAGCACAATAATACTTTTTAATATAGCTCATTAAGGCCCTCATTTTTATTTATAAAGATTCGTATGATCTAATAAACGCAGTCAATCACAAAATGTCACGTACCCCATGCACTATTCACTATCTATTTTTTATGTATTTTTAATTTTTATTAAATTTTACTAATCAATTACATCATACTTATCTTACAATTATTTCTTAAAAGTCATTAAGACTCGTAATCAAAATTTAAAAGAGGATTCTCATTATGTTAAGAAACATTTAAAATTTAAAATATTCCCTTTGAAAGGTAATGAGATCGAGGTGAGATTTTCTCGCCAAAAGTGAAGATGGAGGAGGAAGGAGGTAAAATTAGGAGAACGCTAAGATTTTTATCGCGAAAAGTTGGCCCTATTTAATGCGATTGTCACATAGGCATGTCATAATAATAAAATAAATAACTTACAAATCAACATAAAATACCTAAGTTGGAGGTAATATTGAACAATGTAAGTATGTCCTCAACATGTCTTGTGGGCATGGTTTGCCTACTCAATTGGTGCGACTCCCATTGACTTGGGCATATCGTATCGTGTTTGGACCAGATCGAGATGTTTGAGTCACTGCGAGTCTCACTTGAGTCACTTCGAGTTAGGTCAGAATCTCTTTAAATTAGGTTGCATTGTATCGTATCTAGACTAGACCAATTTGATACATATCATCAAGTCGGCGAACCTTACTTGTTCGTCGAGTCTCCAAAACTTGTGCTTCCATTCAAGTCTTAGTGTCATTCAAAATGAGAAGAATTTGCATACATGAACTTGTGGCATTATCAATTTAATGCATGAAGAAAGTTGATAATAAATGACAAGCATGTCCTTAAAAGACATATGGTGAGTATTAATGATGGCTATGCTTGACTTGTGTTGGATCATCTACAATCTCACCCTGCAACCTAAAAAAGTTAAAAGAAAAAGAAAAAATGAGGAAAAGTTAAGGATTTAGGCATATGTTCATATCTTGGCAACATTATGGAAGAAATGTATGACATATTGCAAGATTTTAACAAACTTTTGAATTCTTTGGTAATAATTTGTGACTTTCAATAATGCATCAAGTTTGTGTACTATATACTTGGAGACTGCATATGCAAGTCCATGAAGAAATGAATGATCTTTTTCTTAGGGTGCATTTGGTGAAACTTTTAACTCGGAGTACCACTTTGGGCTTCTATCTCTAACAGAAAAATAGTATGTTTGGAACTTAAGTTATGCAAATCAATCATTCTCTTATAAGTTATCACCCCATTTAACCTTCAATGTAAGAAGTCTAAATTTGGATGTTTAAATTAGAAAGTAAGAATCACAGTACTATTAAAAAATCACATAATATTTTTTTAGGATAGTTGTAAAATAATCTTCTTATTTTAACAATTGCAGAATTGCCATCCTTATTTTGTTATTGTTAAAAATAACCATTTTCAATGAATATTAGTGTAAAATGGCCCTTGAGTTTAGTTTATATCTAAGATGTCCATTTGGATCAATAAAATTAAAATATTGGATAAAATTATCCTTATAAAAAAGTGTTATTTTCACAAACACATTGTGCCAACAAGAGAGGAGAGATAAAGAGAGAGATGTGTGAAGTGAGAGAAAAAATGTATGAGAGATTAAGGATATTTTGATATTTTTTAGTTTAGTTAAATAATAATCAAGATTGAATAAGATATTTTAACAAAACACTAATAGGGGCGACAGTAAGGATATTTCATTTTCCTTTCTCCTTTCTCTCGATTATTCTTCCCATCGGTTCCACTTTCCTCCTCTTAAGGACATTGATTCATATTTACATGATGTATTTTTTAAGCTAATACTATTTTTTATCTCTTTTTGAAAATTTACAAGTGAAAAAATATAAAAAGTATTATGTTGATGTGCTTACAATTTATCCAAAAAGGTGTCATATTTATGATTCCTTTCAATATAGAGAATAACTATTTAAATACTAAATTTTAGATTAAAAATTTTATATTGATTGACATGTATTCACAAATTTTTATTAATTTTCTCCTTATTAATTTGTTATTGTTTGTCATTTATTTTATTTTTACTTTTTAAAATATCGGTATATGTTAAAGATTTGTAGATATCAAATTTTATATTAACTAAAGATAAAACTTATATGTAAAAAATGTATAGTAGTAGTTCTCGTGCAATGTACTTAGTTATATAAACTAGTCTTCGCCTAAACGCCTTGTCTTATCGCCTAACTATTAAACCTATGGGTCACAATCTTGGCCACCTTGGATGTCTTGACAACCATTTTTTATTCATATACAGAAGATTGTGTAATACAATACAATCCCACAAAATGTTTATAATAGAGAGTCTAACAAAATAAATAGAGTCGGCATAATGAAGACATCCAATAAATTATTAAAAAATATTTAACAAAATTTTGAGACTTAATTAATTGGAAGGAATACTCGAATATACAAAAAAACATCTCTATATTCTTTTAAATAATTAGAAAAGACTTCATGTTGACAATGGATTTATTGAAGTGAAGACTCAATGTTGAATTTTATCATTTTTCTCTTAATTATAAATTATTTTATTTATTTTTTAATTTTTATTTTGTATAATTATTTATTATGTTATCTTTATAATCTCGATTTTAGTGATTCATTGTGCTTATTGTTGGTCATATTTGATACTACAAATGACTGTAAATGTCTACAACTCTTGTTGTATGTTTCGCTTTGTTAAATTCATCTATTATATTTTTTGTTCTTCCAAATTAATATTTACTATTATTATTCTAAAATAAAATGGGGCACTATATTTATCATTATAGTACACTATATTTTATTCTAGTGTAATACATTCCATCCAATGCAAAGTTTATCATTACAACGCACTACATTTCAGTCCAGTGCAATACGCTTCACTCCAATACAAATTTTATGATTACAGTGTAAATTATATCATTCTAGTGTAATATGTTTCACTCTAGAAATGAAATAATTTATATAAAAATAAAATATTTATTACATAATTAAATTATTTACTTACAAATGTAAAACTTGGACAGAGTACTTCAATAATTTTAGAATATGAATATTTTAAAAATCTCTCTATATTATTTTAAACTTATTTTTAATATTTTATTAAAATATCTTATTTTAATAATAGTAATTAACATAATAATAATTTGTAATACAGCTCATTAAGGCCCTCATTTTTATTTATAAAGTTTTGTACGATCTAATAAACCCAATCAATCACAAAACGTCACATATCTCATGCACTATTCACTATCTATTTTTATATATTTTTAATTTTTATTAAATTTTATTAATCAATTACATGATACTTATCTTAAAATTATTTCTATAAAAGTCATTAAGACTCAAAATCAAAATTTAAAATATGTTGATTCTCATTACGTTAGGAAACATTTAGTATTTAAAGTCTTCCCCTTCAAATATGATGCGATCGAGATAGGACTTTCTCACCAAGAGTGTGGATGGAGGAGGAAGGAGGTAAAATGGGGAGAACGTTAAGATTTTTATCGTGAAAAAGTGGCCCTATTTAATTTGGTTGTCACGTAGACATGTCATAATAATAAAAGAAATAGGTTACATATCAACATAAAATACCTAAGTTGGGGACAATATTGAATAATGTAAATATGTCCTCAGCATGTCTTGTGGGCATGGTTTATTTACTCGATAGGTGTGACTCACACTGACTTGGGCATACCATATCGTATTTAGATCAAATAAAGATGTTTGAGTCAGTGCGAGTCTCACTCGAGTCGCTTCGAGTCATGTCATAATCTCTTTATGTTATGCCGCATCGTATCGTATTTGGGTTGGACCAAGTCAATACATATCATCGAGTCTGTGAACCTTACTTGTTGGTCGAGTCTTCAAAATATGTGCTTCCATTCAAATCTTGGTGTCATTCAAAATGAGAAGAATTTGTATAGATGAACGGATGACATTATCAATTTAATGCATGAAGGAAATTAATAATAAATGACAAGTATGTCCTTAAAAGACATACGTTGATTATTAATGAAGGCTATACTTGACTTGTATTGGATCATTCGCAATCTCAACCTGCAACCCAAAAAAATGAAAAGAAAAAGAAAAAATGAGGAAAAGTTAAGAATTTAGGCATATGTTCATATCTCGGCAAAATTATAAAAGAAATGTACGACATATTGCAAGATTTTACCAAACTTTTGGATTCTTTAGTAATAATGTGCTTTTTAATAGTGCATCAAGTTTGTGTACTATATACCTAGAGATTTCATATGTAAGCCAATGAAGAACTGAATGATCTTTTTCTTAAGGTGCATTTCGTGAAGAGAAAGACTCATTGCACATCCTGTGTGTGATACACACCATGTGTGTACAACGTCTTTAATTTTTTTTAAAAAAAAATTCTTAGAGTAGTCCCCAAGATACCCTAACTTGGGGTGTAAGTCACGTCACCATTACATTATCTAGAAAGAAATAAAAAAATCAAATTTAATGAATAGTGTTGGACCCATTCTTTTAAAAATCAATATGTTTCACTTTTAATTTTTTAGATAATCGAATGGTGACGTGACTTGCACTCCAACTTAGGATATCTTGTGAGCCACTTTAAAAAAATTTTTTAAAAATAAAAAATTTAAAGACACTGCACACCCAAGGTGTGTAGCATACTTGGGTTTGAAGCAAGCTTTTCTATTTGGTGAAACTTTTAACTCAAAGGACCACTTTGGGCATATATCTCTACAAAATAATAGGTTTGGAATCTAAGTTACATAAATCAATCATTCTCTATAAGTTATCACCCCATTTAACCTTCAATATAGGAAGTCTAAATTTGAATGTTGAAACTAGAAAGCAAGAATCATAGTAATATTAAAATATCACATAATAATTTTTTGGAATAGTTGTAAAATAATCCTCTTATTTTAACAATTGTAGAATTACCATCCTTTTTTTATTATTGTTAAAAATAACCCTCTTGAATGAATATTAGTGTAAAATTACCCTTAAGTTAGTTGCTATATAGTATGTCTATTTGGATCAATAAAATTAAAATTTTGGATAAAATTATCCTCATTAAAAAAAGTCATTTTCACAAGCACATTTTGCCAACAAGAGAGGAGAGATAAAAAGATAGATGTGCGAAGTGAGAGAAAAAATGTTTGAGAGATTAAAGATATTTTGATATTTTAATTTAGTTAAATAATAATCAAGATTGAATAAGAGATTTTAACAAAACACTATTAGCGAGCAGCCTAAAGGATATTTTTACATTATTATTGTAAGACCCCGAGTTTCTGTACAAATATTAAATTTCGTAAATAGTAAATGTTGAATAGTGACTGTGGTAAATAGTAAATAGTAAAAATTTTGACTATCATATAAAAATTTCGAAAAATGGTAGTTAATTAGTAAAGACCATGGTAAACACTTTGGTCTTCTGTACTTGACCCTAATAAAATCATTTACATGGCTTAATCAGTGATTTAAGCTGACTTAAAAACGCGGAAAACACTATTCATACGAAAATACAACTACCTTAGAAAAATCTGTAAAAACCACATCTGATAGAGGGTATTTTTCTTAGCAACTTTATCTTCTGAAGTTTCATCGGTAAAAATCAGAAACTCTCTCTATCGACTAAACCGTTGAACATTGGGTTAAATTATTATTTTAATCTTAAGATTGGGAGATTAACAATAAACCTCGTGATAAAATTCCATAAAAATCATATTATGAAAGAGCATGTCTTGATTAGTAATTTTATCTTCTGGGTCCAATTCATTAAAAATCATTTAGTAACATTAAATTGAGGTCTTAGTTAACCATTCCTTAATCTTTTGGATTAGGCTTAGATTAGGCTAACCTTACCTTGAGAAACACGTGAAACCGTGTTTTGGCTGGCAGAAACACGTTGTCAACAATGCAAAGGATTTTGCGGCTCTGACCAAACCGTGTGTGAAGATTAAACACTCCTCTTCTAAACCTATAAGTAGAGGAAGCCCCCCTTAAACATTTCTTAAACACAAAAGGGTTCTTGCTGCTGTGAAGAAGCTCTGCAAGTCTACTGTTCATCTTCTTCCCCATTCATCTTTCCTTATTTCATCGGTTAAGGTAGGTAACCATGGCACAAACCTTGAATTTGATAAATGGAATGAAAGGGCATCATGTTAGCTTGTAGAAATCATGCTTTTCCATTTATTTACGTACTCAAATGCATAAAACGCCGGATTTATGCTTCTGTTTCGCTATTCCCGTGTTACAGGGATTAACGGTTCCAACCGAACCGCTTTATCTCTTAGACGGCTCAGAACTGCCCGCCCGACTTATACAAACGGCCCAATTAGAACTGCCCCGCCTTGTATAAAACGGCCCAATGATAACCGTTTTACAGCCAGTAGGTTTAACGGCCCACTGTCATCCGTTTAACTTCCAGAAAACTGATTTTTTTGCTATTTGACCCATTTAACAATGTTAATTAGTAAAAATTGACAATCCACATAAATAACAGATAATGACATGAGTAAATTTCTGTTATTTGCAATATCTATTTTGATAAATTGTTTAAAGTGAAAATCATTGAAATTCACTTGTAACTTTGGATAAATTGAATAAGTATGGTAAATAGCTAAACTTTACCATAGTTAATTTCTGTAAATTACTGTAAACCAGAAAATTACTGGCCGACTTATGGTAAGTCTTTGACCAATTAGCCGGACACTCCATCCGGTAAACTTTACATTTTTACCGTAGAACATTTTTACCGTGGTAAATTACGGTTACATCATGACTATTGTTTTAACTTGATTAATTGACCGATTACCCTTGGATAATCTTCGGTCATATTTGAGCCCGGAATTGATCAATGGACATTAAACTGAAATTGGTTGGTTTAATTGTTATTGGCAACCCGGTGACTATTTTGCATAAATTATCTTATAATTAGATATTATCGTTATGCTTAATACGGATTCTCTTGAACCGTATTTCTTAAAATACGACCCGAATGGTTCGTATATTCGTTCTTCGGAACTTACTTCTCTCTCTCGAACGGCTTACTGTCAACCGTTCATTCTTGGCCCCGTGACTCGTTACTCATGTGAGTACGGCCCGGTGTTTGCCGTACGACTACCTTGTTTTGGGTTTTTCATCGTGGTTATACTCTTGAATCAAAGGAGGCGAGTGTCGTCCTTTACATCTTGTACCCGACAGAAATTCATCTGATTATATTGGCCATAATTGACTATGTCTAGACGGGGGATCGGTGATCCAATTGAAATGAAATGCCAACGCATCATAAGGGCCCGGTCTGGTCCTGGGGAGAGCGCCCGAAAAGATATTGAGCCCATTGGGATGTTTATGACAGGGTGAGGCATTGCACCCGAATACTTGACTTGACATGTTACGTCTATGACAAACTCTTGTTACTTGACTCGTGCGTATTTACTTGGCTACATGTGTAACATACTTGCTGGCCAAATTCTCTACTGTTACTTTACTTGTTCATTACTTGGTAAATTGTTATATTTCTTGACTTTGCAAGATATCTTTTACATTGTTTCTTTTATCGTATCGTCATTCTTTATTTACTGCATTTCATATAAATTGGAAATCAATGGTTAATTACGTAAACCTGTTTGTGGTTATCTACTGAGCGCGTTTAGCTCACTCCTACTTTTCCCCTCTTTCCAGGTGATGAACTTGTCGGGAATGGACTGGAGTGATATCGAGAGATAGTTTTAGTTTATTGAGTCAGTTTGTACCCTTAGTATTAGTGAGAGATTGTTCTAGTATTTTGCTTATTATTTGGATGTAGTTGTTCTACCCAGTGTACTCAACTTTATTATCAATAAAACTCTGATTATTATCCTTTCCAACCTTTTGTGCAATGGTTTGCAATGGTTCGGAATTATTGCTCGCTTGCCCCTAACCGTACGTCCCGAGATTCCGCATCGGGGCGTGACAGTTTAGTTGGTATCAGAGCCTAGGTCAATTTGTCCTAGGTATTTCACTTTAATGTTATAGGTTTATTGGTTATAGGCTTAAGAAAACAACCTTGTGAGAATTGGGTAGAAATTTGGGTTAAGTTATTTAACCATAATCATGTTCTTCTTATCTAGTTCTTCTCTTCTCATCTAAGAAGTTCTTCTCTCATAAATAATCCGAGTAACTATTTTATAGGCACTTAACTAGAAATGGCAGCCAATCGTGCTGAGATGAGGAATTTACAGCGTACAGTTCAAGGACTTACGCAAGCCTTGAATGCACTGGCTCAGGCAGGAGCTGGAGCTGGAGCGGCACCTCATGGCGCAGCTCATGGCACTGGTGATTTATATCGGAATTTCCGAGGAATGAACCCGCCTAGATTTGCTGGTTCAACTGATCCCGATGAAGCCGAGAATTGGCTCGACGAGATGGCAAGAATTTTTGAGGTCATGCAATGCACTGACCAAGAACGTGTTCTTTTATCCGTTTTCCAACTGGAACGTGATGCACGTGCTTGGTGGGAGTCTGTTAAGCCGACTCTCGGAGATCAACAAGTCTCGTGGGAAAAATTCGAGGAATATTTCAATGATAAATATTTTTCTGACCGCGTGCAAGAAAAGAAGGGAGCAGAATTCGCAGCTTTGAAGCAGCGAAGTTTATCGGTATCAGAATATGAGGCTCAGTTTTCACGACTCTCTCGTTATGCAAGACATCTTATTTCGACTGAGAGAATGAAGGCGAAGCGTTTCCTCAATGGTCTTCGACTTCATTATATCAATCAACTTGCACCACTGGAAATTTCTACATATTCTGAGATGGTAAGAAAGGCACAAATATTAGAAGATACTTTGGAAATGACTGAAAGGATTCGTGGTCAAGGTAACAAGAAAGAGCAACCGAAGGCACTCAAGAATGTTAAACCTGGATTTGGCACTGACCCGAGCAAGAAAAGACCCTTTATTAGTTCTGGTTCAAGTTCTGGTTCTGGTTCGTGGAGAGGCAAAATGCCGCGACAAGAAGACAAGAAACCTGATTCTATGATTCCATTCAAGGGCGTATGCCGATATTGTGATCGTCCTGGTCACAAGATGGAAGATTGTTGGCGCAAGCTAGGTGCATGTCTGCGGTGTGGAAGCAAAGAGCACCGTATACCCAACTGTCCTTTATTATCGGAACAAGCTATCCCGGCAAAACCTCTGAATTTCAAGAAGCCTCAAGGCAGGCTCCAGGCTCTCCATGCAAAGAAAAAAGATATCGCCGAGGAGGGTGGACTCGTCGAAGGTACTCTTGTTATATTCGACTTGCCAGCTTTTGTTCTAATTGATACTGGTGCAACACATTCTTTTATTTCACGGAGATTTGCTAAATCTTTAGCTATGACACCTGCTTTGTTGAGTTCTCCGTTAGAAATATCAACCCCTATTGGTTCTAAATCAGCAATTCAGCATTACTATCCTTCTAGTAAGGTTATGGTAAACGATCAGAATTTTCCAGCTGATTTGATTTGTATGGACATGAAGGATTACGATGTAATCCTAGGAGCTGATTGGTTGGCTCGGTATGAGGCCAATGTTCATTGTAGTTCTTGTTCCGTGTCTTTTTCTAGACACCCCGGATTATCCTTCAAGGGAGTGAAACACCCTAGTTCTATCTCTCTTATCTCGACTCTTCGTGCTGATAAGTTATTGAGGCGTGGATGCGAAGCTTTTCTGGCTTTTGTTCTTGCGTCCCCTGAACAGCAGATGGAGATTAAGGACATTTCTATTGTCCGAGAATTTCCGGACGTATTTCCAGAGGAGTTACCAGGACTTCCGCCTCTGCGTGAAGTTACATTCTCTATTGATCTTATTCCTGGATCGTCTCCTGTTTCTAAAGCCCCTTATCGCATGTCTCCTGCGGAATTACGGGAATTGAAGCAGCAATTGTTGGAATTACTCGAGAAGGGTTTTATTCGCCCGAGTGTTTCCCCTTGGGGAGCTCCTGTATTGTTTGTTCGGAAGAAAGATGGTTCGATGAGATTATGCATCGATTATCGGCAACTTAACCAGTTGACTGTCAAGAACAAGTATCCTTTGCCAAGGATTGATGAGTTATTTGACCAGATTACTGGAGCTTCTTATTTTTCTAAGATCGATCTTCGATCTGGATATCACCAGTTACGGATTAAAGAAGAGGATATTTATAAATCAGCTTTCCGTAGCCGGTATGGCCATTATGAGTTTGTCGTTATGCCTTTTGGGTTAACGAATGCACCGGCAGCTTTCATGCAGTTAATGAACAGTGTGTTCCGACCCTACCTTGATCAATGGGTTGTGGTATTCATAGATGATATTTTGATATATTCCAAGAGTGAAAGAGAACATGCCGAGCATCTGAGGATGGCTTTGCAATTATTGAGAGATCACCAATTATATGCTAAGTTGAGCAAGTGTGATTTCTGGTTACAAGAGGTGTCTTTTCTAGGACATATTATTACCAAGGATGGTATTTCTGTAGATCCATCGAAGGTGGAAGCAGTAAAGAATTGGGAACAACCTACCAGTGTTACTGAAGTGAGGAGTTTTCTTGACCTGGCTGGTTACTATCGAAGGTTTATTCAAGATTTCTCTAAGATTGCGGTACCTCTGACAAAGTTAACCCGCAAAGAGATTAAGTTTGAGTGGTCAATTGAATGCCAACGGAGTTTTCAGACTCTGAAGGATTGTCTGACTACTGCCCCTATTTTAACCTTACCTTCTGGTGAGGGTGGTTTCGTGGTTTACACTGATGCTTCTGGTATTGGCTTAGGCTGTGTGCTTATGCAGCACGGCAAGGTGATTGCCTATTCTTCTAGGCAGCTAAGAAAGCATGAAGTTAATTATCCAGTTCATGATTTGGAATTGGCAGCCGTGGTATTTGCTTTGAAGATTTGGAGGCACTACTTATATGGTGAATCATTTACGGTATTTTCGGATCACAAAAGTCTGAAATACTTATTTTCTCAAAAGGAATTGAACATGAGACAAAGAAGATGGTTGGAGTATATAAAGGATTTCGACTTTTCTATTGAGTATCACCCGGGCAAAGGCAATGTGGTTGCTGATGCTTTAAGTCGGAAGCCTGTGGCTAAGATATCTAGTCTTATGTTACAAGAATGGAAATTACTGGAGCAAATGGCTAGTCTGGATATCAATATTGATAATGACCGGATATTGATTTCCCAGTTGCAACTGAAGCCCGAATTGTTGGTAGAAATCAAGTTATTGCAAGATATTGATCCCGAGCTAGTCGAGATTAAGGAAAGCTTGAGTAGCAGACCTGATTTCTCGATAGCCGATGATGGAAGATTATTATTTCAAGGTAGAACTTGTGTACCGAATGAGGCTAATATAAAGAATCGGATTCTTGAAGAAGCCCATAGATCCAAATATACTATCCATCCGGGAGGCACTAAGATGTTCAAGGATTTGAAAAGGTCATTTTGGTGGCCGAACATGAAAAGGGAAATTGCAAATTTCGTGAGTACATGTCTTGTTTGTCAACAAGTAAAGGCCGAGCATTTCAGACCGGCAGGTAAATTGAAACCACTTGATATACCCCAATGGAAGTGGGAGAGTATTGGCATGGATTTCATTATGGGTCTTCCTAAGACTCGAGGTGGTTATGATGCTATATGGGTAATTGTGGATCGACTGACTAAATCCGCACATTTCTTATCTATTAAGTCCAAGTGGACAGTTGATGTGCTGGCAGCATTATATTTAAAGGAAGTGGTTAGGCTTCATGGTATCCCAGTCAACATTATATCCGATAGAGATCCGAGATTTACTTCTCATTTTTGGAAAGGATTGCAAGAATCTCTTGGTACCCGTCTGAATTTTAGCACTGCATTTCATCCGCAAACAGATGGACAGACCGAGAGAACTAATCAAATAGTGGAAGATATGTTGAGAGCTTGTATGATCGACTTCGGTGGAAGTTGGAGCGATCATTTAGCATTGATAGAATTCGCCTACAACAATAGTTATCAATCCAGCATACAGATGACACCTTTCGAGGCTTTGTATGGAAGGAGCTGTCGTTCTCCATTATGTTGGGATGAGGTTGGCGAGAAGCAATGGCTTGGACCGGATCTTATCTCGGAGTCATCACAAAATATTCGTATTATCCGAGACCGGTTACTTGTGGCTCAATCGAGGCAAAAGAGCTATGCTGATAATAGAAGAAGAGATTTGGAATTTCAAATTGGCGAGCATGTGTTCTTAAAAGTCTCTCCTTCAAGAGGTATTCGTCGATTCGGTATTCATGGCAAGTTAAGCCCAAGGTATATTGGTCCATTTGAGATCCTTGATCGAGTGGGTGAAGTCGCCTATAGATTGGCCTTACCTCCTCAATTATCTGGTGTACATAACGTATTCCATGTATCTATGCTTCGGAAATACGTGTACGACCCTAGTCACATCATTCAACATGTGGACTTTGAATTTAAGAAGGATCTATCTTATGAAGAAAGACCAGTGAATGTTCTAGATCGGAAAGAGCAACAACTTCGAAATCGTTCCATACCGATGGTTAAAATCCAATGGAGTCGGCGTGGAATAGAGGAAGCTACATGGGAATCCGAGGACGCCATACGGAAGCGTTATCCCGATCTATTCTAGGTGAGCTATTATATTTTGGTCCAGTGAATTTGGAGGACCAAATTCTTTAAGTGGGGGAGGGTGTAAGACCCCGAGTTTCTGTACAAATATTAAATTTCGTAAATAGTAAATGTTGAATAGTGACTGTGGTAAATAGTAAATAGTAAAAATTTTGACTATCATATAAAAATTCTGAAAAATGGTAGTTAATTAGTAAAGACCATGGTAAACACTTTGGTCTTCTGTACTTGACCCTAATAAAATCATTTACATGGCTTAATCAGTGATTTAAGCTTGACTTAAAAACGCGGAAAACACTATTCATACGAAAATACAACTACCTTAGAAAAATCTGTAAAAATCACATCTGATAGAGGGTATTTTTCTTAGCAACTTTGTCTTCTGAAGTTTCATCGGTAAAAATCAGAAACTCTCTCTATCGACTAAACCGTTGAACATTGGGTTAAATTATTATTTTAATCTTAAGATTGGGAGATTAACAATAAACCTCGTGATAAAATTCCATAAAAATCATATTATGAAAGAGCATGTCTTGATTAGTAATTTTATCTTCTGGGTCCAATTCATTAAAAATCATTTAGTAACATTAAATTGAGGTCTTAGTTAACCATTCCTTAATCTTTTGGATTAGACTTAGATTAGGCTAACCTTACCTTGAGAAACACGTGAAACCGTGTTTTGGCTGGCAGAAACACGTTGTCAACAATGCAAAGGATTTTGCGGCTCTGACCAAACCGTGTGTGAAGATTAAACACTCCTCTTCTAAACCTATAAGTAGAGGAAGCCCCCCTTAAACATTTTTTAAACACAAAAGGGTTCTTGATGCTGTGAAGAAGCTCTGCAAGTCTACTGTTCATCTTCTTCCCCATTCATCTTTCCTTATTTCATCGGTTAAGGTAGGTAACCATGGCACAAACCTTGAATTTGATAAATGGAATGAAAGGGCATCATGTTAGCTTGTAGAAATCATGCTTTTCCATTTATTTACGTACTCAAATGCATAAAACGCCGGATTTATGCTTCTGTTTCGCTATTCCCGTGTTACAGGGATTAACGGTTCCAACCGAACCGCTTTATCTCTTAGACGGCTCAGAACTGCCCGCCCGACTTATACAAACGGCCCAATTAGAACCGCCCGCCTTGTATAAAACGGCCCAATGATAACCGTTTTACAGCCAGTAGGTTTAACGGCCCACTGTCATCCGTTTAACTTCCAGAAAACTGATTTTTTTGCTATTTGACCCATTTAACAATGTTAATTAGTAAAAATTGACAATCCACATAAATAACAGATAATGACATGAGTAAATTTCTGTTATTTGCAATATCTATTTTGATAAATTGTTTAAAGTGAAAATCATTGAAATTCACTTGTAACTTTGGATAAATTGAATAAGTATGGTAAATAGCTAAACTTTACCATAGGTAATTTCTGTAAATTACTGTAAACCAGAAAATTACTGGCCGACTTATGGCAAGTCTTTGACCAATTAGCCGGACACTCCATCCGGTAAACTTTACATTTTTACCGTAGAACATTTTTACCGTGGTAAATTACGGTTACATCATGACTATTGTTTTAACTTGATTAATTGACCGATTACCCTTGGATAATCTTCGGTCATATTTGAGCCCGGAATTGATCAATGGACATTAAACTGAAATTGGTTGGTTTAATTGTTATTGGCAACCCGGTGACTATTTTGCATAAATTATCTTATAATTAGATATTATCGTTATGCTTAATACGGATTCTCTTGAACCGTATTTCTTAAAATACGACCCGAATGGTTCGTATATTCGTTCTTCGGAACTTACTTCTCTCTCTCGAACGGCTTACTGTCAACCGTTCATTCTTGGCCCCGTGACTCGTTACTCATGTGAGTACGGCCCGGTGTTTGCCGTACGACTACCTTGTTTTGGGTTTTTCATCGTGGTTATACTCTTGAATCAAAGGAGGCGAGTGTCGTCCTTTACATCTTGTACCCGACAGAAATTCATCTGATTATATTGGCCATAATTGACTATGTCTAGACGGGGGATCGGTGATCCAATTGAAATGAAATGCCAACGCATCATAAGGGCCCGGTCTGGTCCTGGGGAGAGCGCCCGAAAAGATATTGAGCCCATTGGGATGTTTATGACAGGGTGAGGCATTGCACCCGAATACTTGACTTGACATGTTACGTCTATGACAAACTCTTGTTACTTGACTCGTGCGTATTTACTTGGCTACATGTGTAACATACTTGCTGGCCAAATTCTCTACTGTTACTTTACTTGTTCATTACTTGGTAAATTGTTATATTTCTTGACTTTGCAAGATATCTTTTACATTGTTTCTTTTATCGTATCGTCATTCTTTATTTACTGCATTTCATATAAATTGGAAATCAATGGTTAATTACGTAAACCTGTTTGTGGTTATCTACTGAGCGCGTTTAGCTCACTCCTACTTTTCCCCTCTTTCCAGGTGATGAACTTGTCGGGAATGGACTGGAGTGATATCGAGAGATAGTTTTAGTTTATTGAGTCAGTTTGTACCCTTAGTATTAGTGAGAGATTGTTCTAGTATTTTGCTTATTATTTGGATGTAGTTGTTCTACCCAGTGTACTCAACTTTATTATCAATAAAACTCTGATTATTATCCTTTCCAACCTTTTGTGCAATGGTTTGCAATGGTTCGGAATTATTGCTCGCTTGCCCCTAACCGTACGTCCCGAGATTCTGCATCGGGGCGTGACAATTATAATATAAAAGGTTTTTTATAGGAATAAAAGAACAATGATGGAATTCTATAATTGTTGAATTAAGAATGGTATTCAAAGTCCCTGATCTTCCTCACAATAATTGAGTAAAAATTGTAAAAATAAAGATAACATTAATGCTTATTGAAGAATAGAAATGAAAAATCATTTCTAGCATTCGAAAACCTCGGCAATGAATTCAAAAGTTGACTTTGCAAACTCGATCATAGCCTCTTCAAAATTTCAACTGTATTTCTACGATATTTCAACTACTTATGCGTAGACTTGTTCAAAATTTACCTATGAACTTCTTATATTTCTTTTTTTTTTTTGAAAGTATGAATTTAACCATGATCATCTCTAAGAAAAGACCAAAAAGTGATCTCTTTCAAATTGGATATCCTCTTTCAAATTGGATAGAGTTTGACTTAAATGCACGCCCTAGGGTGTGTATCACTCTAGATGTGCAGAGTCTTTAAATTTTTTATTTTTAAAAAAAATTACTCTCAAGATATCCTAACTTGGAATATGAATCACGTCATCATCTACTTATCTAAAGAAATTAAAAATAAAACATATCAATTTTTAGAAAATAAACTCCACATTATTTATTTGATCTGATTTTTTTATTTTTTTAAGTAATACAATGGTGACGTGACCTACACCCCAAATTAAGATATTTTGAGACTCACTTCAAAAAAATTAAAAAAAATTAAAGATATTATACACCCAAGGTGTGTAATGAACCTTAATTACTCAATTGGATATCCCTTCTAGATCATCCTAAGCTTCGTTTCTTAAGGACAAGATTTAGGATGTGGATATATAAGGATAGGGATAAGATTAATGGGACTCTTTTTCTTAGGATAAGAATAAAGATACATACAACTACTGCTCACAACGTTAAGTATCATTGTGCATTCAATCCACGAGAGTTATCTCCTTCCATGCTCATCTCATATGACTTCAACGTTCTCTCACTTGATCGGCACTATTCAAACAATCAGGATATCAAAGACCCAAGACAAGGTGCAGGAATAACCACTATGAAAGAGATGCTTCATTGCTATTTCCTATAAAAGAAGGGGTTCTTACAGACAAAGGCAACAATCGACACTATTTCCATATACCTGAATTGTGTAGGGAAAAATGACAGGAGATAATGCATAATCCAAATGTGTGATGCAATGAGTTTCCTTTCTTTTCTTTTTTTTGGGGGGGGGGGGGGGGGGTTACAGAAAGACATAAAAAACAAAAGAGATTTTTACGTATATACTCTTACAAAGTTTGATTTTATCAAATATACCCTTAATCGGAGCATATTATCATGAATATCCTCAAAATATGAGTAATATCATGATTATGCCCTCGCCGTAACTCCCGTGTATTTAACCCGAGTTAAGTGTGAGTTAAAGAGTAATAAAAGAGTAAATTTTATATATATATATATATATATATATATATATATATATATATATCCGGTAAAGTTTGATTTTGTCAAATATATCTTAGATCTAATGATCGTAGATGATATATTTCACGGAATATTCTTCGCCATCGACGGCAGTAAACTAAAAGGGTATAACCGCAACATTTTTATCTAAATGAAGGATATTCTTGATAATATGTTCAGATGAGGGACATTTTTGACAAAACTAAACTTTATGGGGGTATATATGCAAAAATCCCTAAACAACCCCCAAGTAGGAAGCCTTCCTCAGCCGTTGTCCGCAAGACAGAGGTCAATTAACTCCTTTATAAAATGCAGAGACCACCTTTCCCTGCTTCCACAGCCAACCAACCAGCTACCTTGTCGTTGGTTCTTCCTGGGGTATGGCCAATATGGTGCACACCTGCAATTGTTTTATCAGGTTCTGAGCTTTGAAGATGTAATGCCCCGGATTTTTCGGATCATTTTAGTGGGTCTCGGAGTATATTTTGTGCTTTACACGTGTTTTTCCCTGATGTGCCTTCGGAACTCTTTGCAGGGCAAACCGTGGCGTTCTACGACTCCGGAACAGTACCACTGCGTTGTGTTCCTTCCGAGGATCGCGGAGGTAATTTTTCATAATTTTCTGAATTTATCGAATTTTCGGGTTTTCCTATATATACTAACCCTTTTCTCTCTCCCCCTCTCATTTCTCTCTTCCCTCCCTCTCTCTTCTCTCACGCTCTCTTTCTCCCCTCTCTTCTCCGGCGGCCGACGGAGCGAGGCCGGGGCGAGGTGGAGGTGGCGCGGGCGAGGATGCGGGCGAGGACAGGTGAGGATCGAGGCGGAGGAGGCGCGTGGAAGCTTGGTGGCGCGATCGCGAGCCGACGAGGGCTTCAACGGCGTTTTCTTCGTTGATCGGCGTCCACGGTGCGCGTAATCTTCGGTGGAGGTAGGGTGATGGACCCTCAGCCCGTGTACTTCCTTTCCCGCAAGTTTCGTAGGCCGTGGTGAGCCGAGCGGGCTAAACGGGGCGTTTTGGGGAAAATGTGTGTTTTTGGGGTGTGAGCCGGATCTCCCATTCTATGGTGTTTTTGGGCGATCCAGGGGTTTAGATGCATGCCTAGGGGCTTGGGGAAGGTTTCCCCTTTTGTTTCCCCTTCACCTGGGGGTGAACGGGGCGTGGCATGGCTTTTCCCGCGGTTTCTACCGTTTTCCGCAGCGGACTGAGAACGCGCTATACTCCAGTAGCGCGTTCTTGTTCGTCGCGCTGCCCCGATAGGGCGTGTTCATCGGAGAAGATGAACAGTAAGGCAGTTCTTGTCGCGCTATGGGGTCCTAGCGCGTTCTGCCCTGTCGCGCTAGGGGTCCCTAGCGCGTTCTGCCTTGTCGCGCTAGGTGATCCTAGCGCGATCTGTGCAGTCGCACTATAGGGCTATAGCGTGATCTGTCGTGTCGCGCTATAGGTGCATAGCGCGTTCTGCTTGAACGCGCTATGGACCTACAGCGCGTTCTTGGAGGTGACCAGTCGGGCTGCCCGGGGCGGGCGGTCTGCGGCTGACCGTGCTCCTCGTGGGCCGTGTGTGCCTTGGACACCCAGTGGAGTTCCGTGATCGTGTTTTGGGGTGTCTGGAGGTTCTGCTTACCTCGTTTTGCGTGCCCGTGAGCTTAAGGGTCCGGGTGACCTTTTAGCGTCCGTTCGCATTGTGTTGGTCTCCGGTCGACCCGGTTGGGACCCAGTGGTCGACCTCCGGCCTTGTGAGTATCCTGGACACCCCATGGGTTCCGTGTCCTTGTTTTTGGGGTGTCGGGAGGGACCGTGTTGCCTCGATTAGCGTGCCCGTAGGTGTGATGGGTCCGGGTGACCCCACGTGTTACGCTCGATCGAGTCACCGTGTATCGGTGTGTGTGCGGTGGGATCTCCCCAGCATATTATGAGTTTCTTTGGAAGGTGATTTCCGTGTGGGCCACGTGTTTGGCCGAGGACTGCGAGTCCTGTTTCTTCTCCGACTGTGGTCACCGTGCGACGGGGCCGGTACGTGGGGTGGTCCCCGTACGTCGTCGGATTCGGACGTTGTTTTCCGTTGAGTTGAGAGTCTACTCCTTCAGTGACCCTCCACTAGCCGTAGCCTACTAGTACGCGTGTGCTAGTCGCACCAGGGAGTGGTGTACGGGCCGACCTTTAGAGACGGTTTGTGGACCGGTTACCGTTGGGCCCCACGTCTTGCAGCCAGAGTCCGGCTGAGGGGAAAACCGGTCAGAGGGCCAGACCAGGGACGCGCGGTCTGTGTGTGCACACGTGGTTGGGGACAGTGGACGCACGTCGACGGGCATGACCCCAGCTAGTCACTTGTTTGTGGTTACTTGTACGGTGTTCGCGCCTCGGGTAGGACCTACCACGTCAGGCGGTTCACCTGCGGTGCGGTGTAAGACGTCAGGGGACGCTACCGGTTGTGCTTCTAGTGGGTGGTACTCCTGTCGAGTACGGAGTGACAGAATGTCACTCTCTGTGTCTTTGACTTTCAGGTTTCGGTCGTGTTGACTGTTGAGTTTCGGTTGGTTCGCCGTGACGTGTGTGTTGGTTTTCGCGTCATGAGATTAGTGCTAGTGGCTTTACCGAGGTTGGG
Source organism: Amorphophallus konjac (assembly GCA_022559845.1). Lineage (NCBI taxonomy): Eukaryota > Viridiplantae > Streptophyta > Magnoliopsida > Alismatales > Araceae > Amorphophallus > Amorphophallus konjac. The sequence goes on from CM040127.1 coordinate 313,787,461, forward strand.
TCTTATTGTGCGGTACCCGCGATCGGACGGTCGGGGTTGCACATTGGACAGCGTGTCCAAGTTGGCTGTCCGGGGGACAGGCCTCTACGGCGTGGTTGCCGTGTGTTCTTACTTCGGTAGGTGGTACTAGCGTGGTTCGGTAGCTTCGACTGTGTGATCGAGGTCTGCCTTCTGGCAGTAGGAGTAGCTGTAGTGCCGAGTTTTGACCGGCCACTGGTTTGTTGTTCCTGCTGTAGTTGTAGCTTCCTTTCCGCTACCGCCGTTGTTTCCGGTTGGGGTTCCGCGGGATCCCTGCTGAGTCTCTGTTTTGTAGACTCATTCCCTGCTTTTCAGGTGTGGCGGTTCTTCCTCGGGGTTCGAGGGTGCAGAGCGGAGGTTCTCAGTTGCCAGCTTGTCGGGCCGAGTGTTCACTTGACATGTAGTACGTTTTTACTGCTTTAGACTGTACTTTCTGTTGGACTGGACTCTGTTGTAGCTGTTGTTGTTCTTTCTTTCAGCTCGTTGTTGTTGGTTGTCCTGCTTTATTTCCTATTTCTTTGTGCCTCCACACTCCTTTTAGCCCTTCCGAGCCCTCCCGGCTCGTGGGCGGCGATGCGAGTCTCGGGTTATCGGGCCTTCCCGGTAATCGGATTCTCGGGTCGTCACAGAAGGGTTGCAGCTCTGATCCCCATAGGAGCTTCAACAGGCTCTCCGATTACCTGCATGACCTGCAAACTGTCCCCTTCTGTGATGATTCCCTTTGTTTTTTAGTTAAGACCACAAACAACATCGCCGATCTCAGCTTCCAAGACTGTAGCAGTCCCTACTCTGGGATAAATTTTTTTGTGCTTTGATAAGGAGTTAGTGTTAGTCGGGTTAGGTTAAGGGCTAACCCAAGGATATTCTTGGGTTTTGAAACCCACACCCAAAGGTGGATTAAGGTGGGTTAACCTCCTATCTCAATAAATACTCAATTAAATGTGTCTCTCTCTCTCATAATAAATGCTATTTCTCTCTCTCATTATTACTAGGTTAACCTACGTTTACCAAATCATACTAGATTAAAATTAGGTTAGCCCACATTCTTACTCTCAGATTAACTACCCTCCTACCAAATCAAAAATGGGTTAATTCTGGACTACTTTAATCGGGTTGACTTAGCCCATCTTTAACCTAACTCCATACCAAAGCCACCCTAAATACTTGGGAATTTCCGTTTAAACGTTCTCCCCAGAATCACCCATGGCCTCTGAGCTTGCCACTGATCAGCGAAAGACGAGTTCGCTGCCTCGAGCTTCTTGGCAATGCCCACCTATCACCCACGGCCATGGATGAAAGTCGTTGCAGCCTAAAGCTCAGATTGTTTGTGGCTGCTCTCCTATGTGCGGATTTGGGCCCACATCCATTATCACAATGTTTGAAGTGTGAGGACTATCCCACTTTGATTGGGGTTATCCTCCACTTGTCTTGAGGATAACCCCTAATCTGTCTCTTTTTTGCTTTGGCAGATAAAAAAAGTTAATCAGATTAAAATGAGACATAACTCCAAACCTCGCTTTGGTTGTGAGTTTATCCTGAGTTAACCTGAAACTAATCCAAATCTAACCTTTTTTTTACTTTGATTTCGGGTCATGTTTAATCGGACTTACAAAGAGGATAACCACCTGTTATCCCTAATTACGTAACCCACCGCCTGAGGTGGGTTACCGTGCAATGCTCGCACCCTCCCTCTCTCATATTATAATTAATGCTCTCACCCTTCCCCCCCCTCTCACCCTCTCTCTCTCTCTCTCGTACTCACCCTCTCTCTCTCTCTCCCTCTCACCTAATTCTCTCTCACACACGTACTCACCCTCCCTCTCTCTCTCTCTCGCAGGCTCTCTCACGCTCTCTCTCTCTCTCTCTCGCACTCTTTCTCCTCTCTCTCCCGCTCTCTCTCACATTAATATTATGAGTAAATTTATTATGATAATAATATATTTATCATATAAAATTTATTTAAAAATATGAGTTAATATATACATTAAGATAAATATAATTTTTAACAAACATTTGACTTTTAAATTTCAATTAGTGAGATTAATGATGTTTTATAAAAAATTACTTTCATGATATATATAATTTATAGAATATATTAAGAGTATTTAAAAATTTAAATAAAATATTTTTAAGATGAATAGTAATCTACACCCGTAATTAATGTCATTTTTTATTTTTGAATTTTAATTAGTGAGATTATTGAAGCTATTTATTAAAATTGAATTATTTTCATGGTATATTCAATTTGTATAATATATTTAATAAAAAATTAAGATAAAATAAATTTTTTGAAGATGAACAGTAACAAAATCGTAATTAATGATGTTTTTTATTTTTATATTTTAATTAGTGAGATTATTGATGTTATTTATTAAATAAAATTTACTTTTATGGTATATTATATTTATATAATATAATAAAAATATTTAAAAATTAAGATAAAATAAAATTTTTTAAAGATGAGCAGTAACATGAACTTGCAATTAATGTCATTTTTTACTTTTATATTTTAATCAGTGAGATTATTGATGATATTTATCAAACAAAATTTATTTTTATGGCATATTATATTTATATTATATAATAAAAATATTTAAAAATTAAGATAAAATAAAACAAATTAATGATAAACAGTAACATAAACTCATAATTAATGCCATTTTTAATTTTTAAATTTTAATTAGTGAGAGTATCGATGTTATTTATCAAAAATATTAATGATGTTATTTATAAAAAAATTATTTTTATGATATATTTAATTTATACCCTATATTAAAATAATTTAAAATAAAATAAATTAAAATTTTTAAAAATGAATAGTAACTTAAACTAGTAATTAATATGTGTGAGAGATAGAGAGTGACTAGAGAGAGAGGAGAGGGGAGAGAGGTAGAGAGAGAGAATGAGAGATATATTAAAAAAATTTAAAAGATATATAAATATTTTATTTTATTTGTCATCGTTACTGAGTTAACCTACTACTTATCAAATCACACTAGATTAAAAGTAAGTTAGCCTATCTCCTTACTCCCAGATTAACTATCCTCCTCTCAAATTAAAAATGAGTTAACTCCAGACTATTTTTATCGGGTTGAGTTAACCCATCTTTAATCTAACTCTCAACCAAAGTGAGATAATCCATTGCCTACCAAAACAAATGCGACTAAAACCTGGGACAGATTAATCTAGGAGGGATAACCCTCCTCTTGTCTATCCCTCTATCAAAGAGGGGATAAATGAATAAGATATGAACCGCGACGTTCCTTACTCGTAGGGCTGTCAATAGTCTGGGTCGACACGACAGGTCCACACACTTGACCTAATTTTAAGTTGGGTCGCAAAACATTTTCCGACCCATGGACTCTTAGTCGAACCTAAAAATCCGACCCAACTAGACCAACGGACCAGACTCGGATTTTGAGTTCGACCCGCAGACTGACCTGACCCTTTTTTTCTCCCTTCAAATTTTAAAAACTACTTAATTAAAATCATGTCATTTTACTTAATTATAAAATTTAAAACTCTATTTTCACACAAACTATATAATTAATATCAAAACTCTAATTAATTTAATAAAATTATAAATTTTATATTATTATTATTTGTTATTTATTATTTATTTAAGTTGTCAGATCGAACCGACCCTTAATCAGACTTTATAATTTTTCAATAGGGCCGAACCCAACCCGACCTCACACGACATAACTCGGGCCTGCGCTGGACTCAGATTTTAATATTGATAAATCAAGCCCAGACCTGACCCGTGCCCGGGCCCATTGACAACCTTACTTACGCGTACACTTTGATCAGGCCTAAGCCCAACCCATTGACAACCCTACTTACCCGTACACTTCGACGTAGGTAAATGAACTTTCACGTTCTGTGCTCTTGAAATTTGCTAAGCTAAGTATCAGGCGATCAATGATCAGATATATAAAACACAAACCTGCCGCAACTTGACTTCCACTCCTTCAACAGGACCCACGCCTAAGTTGAGTTCCCCAGCTAGCCCTTGCATGCGTCCATACATAGGATGGTAACTAGATAGAGAAACAAGGAAATGAGAAGCTAGAATCACACGTACAGGTAGGCACGGACCTTAGAGTGCCCATCTATTGGCTCAGTTGAGGTTTCAACTTATTATATCTGGTTCCTGTCAGGGCTATATATACATCGGTCACGTCATCAACTTATCAGAAATTTCCAAACATTCCCAGAGAATTATCTAACTCTCAAAATACTTCTATGAGGGTTGGGTTCTGCAGCTGCTGTACTACTTTACTGAACTTGAGGGCTTTCTCCTTGGACCCTCCCAGAGGACTCCTTTCTATTTTCATGAGTGCAAGTCACTGAAATGGCTTTACCTGAAGAACCAAGAACCACCTCACCTGTGACACCCATCCCAAGTCGTCTCCAGATGAGCCTCTCCTTGTCTCTTACTCTTCCAACCAGTCCGAATTTAGTGCCAAGCATTGAGTTGCCTTCCACTTCCAAGTTGGATATCTTCCAGACCGATTCCCCACTTGATTCAACCTTCGAGCTGGAGGTCCTCTGCAAAATCCCAATACTTGGGCAACAGGCGTCGCCATGCCGGATCAGCAGATTTCTGCTGTAACACATCTTCTCAGAAACACAAATTAGAATCTCGTGTTGACGGAGAGAACCAGCTCATAAAATATGAAATGCAAAATAGAACTGTAGAAACTTACACAGCCACAATGAAGTGTAATTGTGTATACATGACAGGAACCGGAGATGGTATTATAGTAAATCATCATCACCATCAGAACCTTATCTCAATTATTTGGGATCAGCTACATGAATCATGTTTCGCCAAAAATTTCTATCAAATGTTATATTCATATCTAAACCCAAGAAACTAATGTCTTTCCTAATAACATTGCACCATCTCATTTTAAACATCCCCGAACTCTTTTACCAGCATCCAGTAAGATTCGGTCACATTTTTTAACCGACGCTGAGTTAGGGTGACAAAATACATGTCTAAACCAGCTGAGTCTATTTTCTATCATTTTACCATCAATTGGAACTATCCCCGAGTCCTTACGAGTGCGCTCATTTCTAATCTTATTTTTCTTAGTCTTGTCACACATCTCAACATCCTCGTCTCTGCTACACATATTTTATGAACGTGTTCCTTTCGTACTACCCAACACTCGACACCATATAACAAAATATGGTACCAGAGTAAATAAAAGGTTAAATATAAAAGAAGAATGCACTTGGAAAAAGATTGTGGTTCACACTATATAGTGGCCAGTACTTGGGGGGAAAAAAAAGCTCACGAAGCTGTCCTCGACACTATCATCATCAAGACCTTGTCTTATTTGCTTGAGGTTGGCTGCCTAAAATACTTCCACCACTCCATTCCATCGGGTAGCATCCTGGAAGCCAATGATAAATAATTATGGCCTTTTCTATTATGATAAATACTGTAATTTTGGACATGCACAAAGCTTTTTATCACACTCCATTTGAAGGTGCTACTAATCTTCGCCAAATTTAGACACTGTTATACATCCCCGAATTGTCTAAATGCATCTCTTTCAATATCAGTTGAAACTGTTCTTGAACCCTCACATTTCCATTTATCCTGAATCCTATCTTTCTTAGCCTTTCCACGCATCCATCTCTAGACGTCATCCTTTTAATTCATATATTGTACTACTCTCCACACCATCCAACAGTCAGCACCATACAACTGAGGACTTGGCACTCACCCTCATGGAGTCACAGAGAGCCCTTTCAAAAACAAGGACCAAAAAGGCATCCTATGACCTGAATAGGTGAAGATACGGGACACTGGCTCAAAAAATGTGGGAGGCAGCACAAGACAAATAACATTATTGAAAGCAGCAGATTGTTGATTGGATGCAGACACTTTCTGGAGTCCATCATTGTAAAAGCATATTTGAGAAGAAAGTGATCTGTCTGCAATACAAGAAATGGGCATTTATATAGTTTCAGGGGATAAAATTAAAGAAATTGGAGCCAAGATCCTCATAGGAGACAGAAAGGCTGTCACACAAGTGGGGTTTGAAAGAGAGAGAGAGAGAGATGAATTGGATTTGGGATTTGAGTTATGGGGCCTTAGGCAAGGTGAATCTTAGATTTGGGATTTGGTTTATGAAGCCTTAGGCAAGGTGAATCCAGAGTAATGGTGCTACCTCATCATCCTTGGGGACATACATACGGGCACAACATGACAGTCCTACACTACAGTGTGCCACCACTCGATTTCACTAAAAACAAATCATAGAGTATATAATGTTTGGGAAGCTCATATTAGGAAGAGAAAAAAAGTCCCATTCTAAACCGTCCTTGACGATGTATTCAGCATTTCAAGATGCAGGTAGTAACTTTTATATCAACAAAAGAACAGTACCAAGTGGAGCCCAAAGATATGCATATGGAAGACCAGGAGTTCAAATGAAGAATACAGGAGAAAAACAAAAAGGGGGAGCTAAGAGCGTGCTGACAGTGAAGCAACATTCTGCTTGCTTGAGAATTTCAGTTTTGTTCCTAAGGAAGAAGACAGTTTCACAGTCATAGCAATGAGCTTAAGTATAAGCTTCCACGCATTGCAACGGACATCATGAGCATCGCTCAGATGTTCAGCCTACAGCAGTTTAATCATGATATCCACACCATGTGGATGAGAAAAGCTGAGATTGGAAGGAAATGGCAACATCATCTCATTGAGGGGAGGGGGTTTCTATCCTTAAATCTCTAATTATTTTTGCTTTCCCAACTGATTTTCATATATTTCATGAACATGAGATGAGAAAATGATAGTTAGGAAAAACATTTTCCATATTCACAGGCTATTCCATGTTCTTCTTCCATTTGGCACAAGGTTTGCCGACTCAGTGAGTCGGACCAACCTGGGCTCTGTCTAGTAGGGTATGAGTCAGTCCGACTCGGGCAGAGTTGCCCATTTGAGGCTTCACAATGAGCTAGGCAACTGGACTGACTCGAGAGCATACCTGGGACCTGGGATCCCTGAGACACGTTACAAGTCGGCCCACTTGCACTGCTATAATTTCTCCACATCTTCTATGGAGAAATATAATCTGAAGAATATCTTCCACCGACTCCCCTTCTCTCTCCTCCCCCCTCCACAAAAAAGAAAAAAAATCCCTCATGTGAGAATAGAAATATATGTTTCTACTTCCCAACCATTCCAAACATTTTCAGCAAAATGTACGAATATGTTTTTTCCTTTATCATGGATTAATTTTCCAGAGATTTTTTTTACATTTTAGGGAAAAATGTCCCGTGATTCTTCATTTTCCTAGGGAATCTGGGAATGTAAACACCCCTTAGTGATTGCCACACAATTTGTTGTATCTTGACAATCATATGGCATTCTTCCACTACCCTCAGGGCACAAGCTCCAAGTCCACAGGAAATGTTATCAAGCATTCGGAGTTCTATGACTGCCATCGCCTGGTACCTCAAAAGGCATGTTTCTGTTCATAACAAGATAAGCTTGCTACTTTACAACTAGATCTGCGTCAGGTGAATGCATGGCAGAATCATCAGCTAACACATCAATGCTTGATTAGAGAATTAGATGTTTTGCAAGTCGTGCTAGAAAAATTGAAAAATGGGGTCATAAGTTCACATTGGCAGAGTATGCAAAAAAATTTACCCTTGTTAATCAAAGGAAAAGGAAGGTATAACTATATCTAGTCGTAACAGAGAACTTTCCTGTCATGTTGTTCTTGAAAACCATCTGCAGTGTGTGGGGTGATTAATACTCCAATGAAAATCTTGTAATCCCGGGCGGCTGTGGCTAGCCATTGCATGGCACCATTTGCCTCTCTCACTTCATGGATAAAATGATGAGTTGATGACTACTAACTCTTATCTTAATCAGTTGGATGTTGGCTATTGAGTCACTAGATAGTGGGGCTCCCCTGTTCTTAACTTTATAATCCATTTAATGGCATTCTCTGCATCCCCGAGACCAGAATCAAGGAGCTTTGCACTCCACAAGCAACCTTGAATCAACCCATTACTGCATCTGACAATGTCTGTGCTACCTGGTGTCAACTGCTCCGTTGATGTTTGATCTTTGAATAGCCCAATTCCTGTAGGGGTCCACTTTACCCCCGTGGATTGTTTTGCCTTCCTCTAAAAATAGATCACCTTCTGTGGAAGATACATCAATGTATTATCTGGACCTCCTTAATCCCTCTTCTGGTCTTTCATGCATGTCCTTCAATGATCCCTTAACCATATCATTTTTTTGATTCCACCATTCCCATAGAGCTACAATGCAGCTGAAGCCCTGTAGACAGTAAGCAAATGTCTGTTCTTTCTTTTGACTTTGGTTATTTTCCAAGGTGGCTGCAGATTGTGGAGCTTGATTCCCACTCCCATCTCTGTTCTTTCCTTTAACTTTGGTTAATTTCCAAGGCTGGTGCAATTTTTTGGGGGCTTGATTTCATTCTAGTTAGTGTGACTGATTTCCACAGGAAACATCTTCATCTTTGCATTCAAAAAGTGGTCTGCATTCAAGTGGCAGAATTAGACATTCGTTGGAGTCCCATGTTTGGCTGCCTGCGAGTCCCTTGAAGGTCAAACGAGAGTTTCACATGGTATACTCCCTTCATGCGACAGGCTTTGCTGCTGTTTTGGAAAGTATTAGCTGTTTCTGCAGGGTAGAAGAGGAGACTATGGAGCATTTACTCATCGAGTGCTCCGATGCCCGGGAAGTTTTGCTGCAAATTTTAGTCAAGCTACACTAATCATGCCATAGTTGGCCAGGTGGAGAATTCTATGAAGCATTGGCATAGGAGGCCACAAGCACCGGTGGTTTGTTTTGAATGCTACCTTTTGATTCATGAAAAGAATGGCAGAATCTTCCAAAAAGAAGCCAATGATGCACATAAGGTGGTTCAATTGGTTTGTGAGTAGGTCCAAGAATGGGGTTCAAGATTTTGTAAAGTGGACAAATGAAAATTTTCTTTGTTTGCTTTGCCGGGAGGATGACCCTTGTTGACGTCTTTCTGTAAAGGATAGTTTTTACTGGTACTCACTAGTACAATCTTTTTTCTACATTTACACAAGCAGTGGTACCATCCACTATCCAAAAAAAGAAAGAAAGAAAGAAAGAAAGAAAAAAAGGGGTTTGGCAGTCTCCTCCATCCTTTTGCACAGGATACAGACTATCGTCTAATATCTCACCTTCTGAGAAACCATCCTCTGGGAAGGCAGCCACAGGCTGCTTTTCATGTGAAACATCTGAATGTCAGGAATAACAAGTCATTTCCTGGAATTGTCCTCAATCCTGTGGGAAGGCAGGCATAGGCTAATTCTCTTTTCTGAGGTATTTGTATGCTGATTTAGCTGTTACAGATCCTGCGCTGTCGTCTATCAATGGTGTGGTTCATCTGCTACTCCCGCATCTTTCATATCAGGGTGTCAGTGATCTAACTACAAATTTAGGGAACACTGTTGATGACCCTTGTTGACGTCTTTCTGTAAAGGATAGTTTTTACTGGTACTCACTAGTACAATCTTTTTTCTACATTTACACAAGCAGTGGTACCATCCACTATCCAAAAAAAAGAAAGAAAGAAAGAAAGAAAGAAAAAAAAGGGGTTTGGCAGTCTCCTCCATCCTTTTGCACAGGATACAAACTATCGTCTAATATCTCACCTTCTGAGAAACCATCCTCTGGGAAGGCAGCCACAGGCTGCTTTTCATGTGAAACATCTGAATGTCAGGACCAACAAGTCATTTCCTGGAATTGTCCTCAATCCTGTGGGAAGGCAGGCATAGGCTAATTCTCTTTTCTGAGGTATTTGTATGCTGATTTAGCTGTTACAGATCCTGCGCTGTCGTCTATCAATGGTGTGGTTCATCTGCTACTCCCGCATCTTTCATATCAGGGTGTCAGTGATCTAACTACAAATTTAGGGAACACTGTTAACAACTCCTAGATTCCACTCTCCACCCTTAGCCAGCAAGCACCTAGCTCTAGCCCCCCCCCTCCCCAACCGAGTATATCAAATCTATGTTTACAGATTTTTTTTTACAACTATCACCGTCTAACCATGAACTACTCCCCAGCACTTTCTCATAAACAGAGACAGCAGACAGAGCCACAGGCACCGATGACTAAAACAAGAAACAAGCAAAACTTAATCTTATCACATTATTATGAACAAGTATTAGCACAGATCTAAGAAAGCAATTGCATTCAACATTAGAAAATACAGAGGAAACATGTATCCCATTAATCAGGCCTGTGCTATCGAAATGAAGCATTAAATCAACTAATTTCCAGACACAAGAAACCAAACATCCCATCTAATTTGACCGAAAAAACAAATTAGGTTTACAGTAGAGCAAACATGTTATCCTCTCTAAACCAGCATAATATCTTCATTTAGACACCAACCCAATAAAAGGGGGACAAAAAGAAAAATCTAGTGACAACAGCCAGAAACATAGGTACCAATACTATCCTATCTATCCTGAAAGTGCAGAAATTCAGGATCAGCAACGTGTCTATCTCATCTTTGGCCTCTTGGCAGGGAGACTCCTCTCAGGGATGCGTGACTTCCCCAATGTCTTTGCCTTCCTTCTTCTCCTTTCGTCTTCACTGTCAGATTCATCACCTTTCTCTCTGTCAGCATTGCTTGCCTCTCTCTCCAACTCTTCCCATGTTTTTCCCTTCTCCTCCTCCGAGTCCTCGTCATCCTCCTCCTCCTCCTCCTCATCTGATTCCACCAGCGATTCACTGTCATCCTGCTCCTCCTCGGAAACAGAATCTGATTCCATATCAGAAGGTTGATAACCTTTGTCAGACTCCTCCGAATTATCTGAATCTGAGTCACTAGCCTCCATGTTCAAGAACTCCCAACCACCATCCTCAATAAACTTCTCAGGATCATCAGTTATTGTCTTCAGAATTGGACGCCAGTTCAGGTTCAGTCTACTCTCATAGTATTTGATGTCTGTAGTGTCAAGCCACTCCTTGATGCCATCAAGAGATGAACTTGGAATTGAATCTATCCGCATAACGTCCTTCTTGAAGTCTTTGAACACTATAGCCATGTCAAAGTTCTTCTGTCCAAACCCCACCCTTTCAAGATTGACAATCTCAATCTCACTTAAGGTGATCACAAGAAAAGGATTCTCAATCAATTCAACAAGACAACTTGATGTGGGAATAATAAAAGCTGAAGCCTTGTGAGGCACCCCATGAAAACCAAGCTCCCGAAGAGGTTGATCAAATTCCAGATCCAGTCCTTTAAACTGTGGCTGTCCCCAGTGGTCATGAACCTTGTTAACAAAGTTTTGGAATTCCATGTTTATCCTGTTCTTCCGCTCTCTCTCTCTCTGCTCTTCTTCAATTTCATCAGGATCCATTGCCGATCGCCTCCCACCACCCAACGTCTGCACAACATCCATGACTTCAACATAGAATTGGACATCCTTGGTCTTCTTGTTCCCCACCATGATATGATTGTGAAGATGGAAATGAAGAAGGGTAATCATCTCCTTCTCTGCAGGCTGAAAGAAAGCATGTTTGATGTTTCCATACATAATATCCACTCGCTCCTCAGGCCTGGAGGTAGAGTAGCGAAACCCATTGACATGTGCCTCCAGGGTACCAGGAAGCTTTCTGCCACGACCCCCATATGATGGGCGGATCCACAATTCTGACAGCCTCATTGGTTTCATCTTTGCCCCAGCTAACTGTAATTTCTCCTGAGTAACCAGAGTGGCCCTCTCAGCTTTCTCTGACTCCCTTGATGCAACTTGCCTTCTAAGTGTCTTGATCAACTGAACAACCTCACTGCTGTGTCTTGGATCCTTAGAACGAAAAGTAATCTCCTTCAGATGAATGGCATTTTGATTTCTAAGACTGTTCGCATCAAGAGAGGGAAATGGGCCACCAGGCACATTGAATATTATGCGGATTGTGCAGGTACGATTGTCCTGATTACTGTTCACACTCTTGACAGTAGAAATATGAAATGGCACCATGCTTCCATAGATTGGCAGTATGATGGCTTCATGTTTCTGGTCTACTTGGATCACCAAATCCCTCGACTGAGGGATATCATTCACATTCTTGTAGGCAATTAGCTCCCCAGAGGCTCTCGCAGAACCACGTCCATCTCCAGATGCAGATCCACCACCAGCCAGTCTCCTTGCTGTTTCCTCATTTTTCTGGCGAGCTAGTTCAGCCTGATGCTGCCTCCGTAGCTCCTCCTTTGACATCTCATGGTTGTCTGACCTTAATGTTGCCTTCGATGGTAGTACCTCCATGGTACTGGCCTCCGCTTTGCCCTTGGGACGCTCTTCTTCCTCTTCATCATTAAATGAATAAGCAACATCCTTGACTGCTTTTGAACAAGGTGAGGTCAAGACTTCTGGAGATTTGTCAGTTACAATAACTGTATCAGCTAATAACACAGAGAATTTCTGAGTCTTTGGATTGTTGGTCTGAGCTTGCAGGTTCTGGAAGCCTAAGGAAACATTAAAAAGCATCCCTGCCTTCAAAAGACGGTCATTTTTTTCATTTAAGCTTAACCCAGACTCACGAAACTCAAGGCCAATCCCAGTTCCAGCAGACTTTGTGAGATTTGGAAGTAATTCAGGAGCTTCTTTCTTCACTACGGATGTAGCAGCTTGGTATGCAGCACTGACTTTATTACCTGGCTTTAGGGCAGCGATGGCAGCATCTTGAGCCTTCAGAAGGACCTCATATGCCTTACTTTGAATTGGATTAGCATCAATAAGAAATGTTCTGGCAACATTTGAGCAGTAGCTGTTGTACCGTGAACCAATAGCACATATGATGACACTTGTGGATTCATAGTACAGATTCTCATCATTGCTTGTTGCACTTGGCTTGAGATCAAACTCACCCCCACTCTGGAAGATTGGAGGATAGCAAATATCGACATTCTCTGGCTTCAGCTTCACCTTCACTTTAACAGGTTCAAGTATGGCCTTCTCCGTGTCATCCATGAGAGATGAATGGGAGACCTTAACCTCATCATCAATGATCTTCTCAAGCTTTGGGACCACAAAATTCTTCATTGCAGAAGAAGTCAAATATGCTGCCTTTTTCACATAAGTCAGCTCTCTCTCATCTTTGACAGCGAAGAGTTCTGAGAATCCATTTGTTACATCACCAAGTTGACAGCCAGAGGCCTTCAGCTTCTCAACCCATGTCTCCAGAAGTTTCCCCTCCGGTGCCTCTCTAGCAATGTGCCCTATAACAGGACTGTCTAATTTAGACTGAGCACGAACGACCTGGAGCATATCATCAATCGCAGCAGTCCCGTCATCACTCTTGCCCTTCACATGCATCACAATGTCAGCACCCACAGCATCCTTGGCAGACTGCTTTACAGTTTCGAGCAGGCTGGCCTTCTTCTGGCTACACAAGAAATGAATCTGCTTGCTCATAAAGACCATGATGGTCTCTGGGAACTCATACCCCAGTAGCCAAATGTTGAGAGCCGAAGACTTGAGGTAACGCAAGTCCTCTGAAGAGGGCGGCGTCGCAACAGCGATGGCCTCCGAACCTCCCCACATGTCAGCTCTGTACTCCTTCCAGTGTCCATAAAATGCTTTGAGGCGCTTAACAAAGTTCGTCATATCAATAGCGTACCCACCGGCCGCGCCACCAGGGGGCTTCCCAGCCCCATTCCTCTGATCGGCCATTGGAAATGGCAAGCTCCAGTCCGATCAAATCTGCATCAAGCAAGCACGGCCAGCCCTTAGAAACAAAGCTCTCAGTTTGCGGGTTCTGATTTCAAAACCAGAACAGGAAATCCCCATTTTGGGGCCAGATTAACGCCGGGATCGCGATCCCACACAGTTTGGGAACGCGAAATCCCCCGCTTCACGCCGGGAGGCGTAGCCAAGGAATCAGATGAGGCGGACGAGGAGGGGGGAGGAGAAGAGAGAAAACGACGTACCAGACAGGGCCACACTGGATTCAACGGCGCAACAGTACGCAGTAATCGCGGCTGCGGCGAGCGGTGGCACCTGCGGGCAGCGGAGCGACAGCCAGCAGCAGGCGGGCGGCTCCACCGACACCCCGTTCTCCTCCTCCCTCCTGTGACGGATTAGGGTTAGGGTTTGCTGTGGCGGCGTCAAACACGCTAAGAACCCTAGAAAAAACAAGTCCGGACGTCATCGATGGATGCCAAAACCCATCAAGAAAATGGCAAAATCGAAGCCAGAGGACACGGCTCACCTCGCTTCTGCAACTCCTCACGGCCCCCAGATCAACAAAGCCGCCGATCCCAAGCTGGGATTAGGGTTCGCCCGGCGGGGCCTCGCCATCGCACACACCCGAAGAGGAGGCTGGGGATTTCGCGAGAGAGAGAGAGAGCGCGCGGAGGTAGTAAAGAGCCAAAGCCCTCCAAGTATCGGGAGCGTAGAGCCGGCTCCTTTTATAGCATAGAGCCAGACAATAGCCCTTCATTTGTCCCATAATTACATTTTAACCACCGTCATTTCGTAGCCATTCTAGCAAGTCGTTTGAGCGTTGAATCATAATAAAATATTTAAATAATAATATAATTTTAATATAATTTTAAAAAATAAATAATAATGATATACTAATTTTAAATTTCATAAATAAAAATTAGTTTTTTATTAAATTTATTTTAAAATATAAAATTCATTCGAATCAAATCGACTCCTATCAGATCAAAAAAATTTCAATCTACTTAAAATCTTTGAGTTATCAAATTGTGATTAAAGTCGAGTTAGAGCTCATAAATTTATCTGTGAACCTCTTGAATAGCAACCCGAACTATATTTGGGTCAAGTTGAATTCGAGTGTCTCAAAATATGCTCGATTTATTGGTGTTTTTTCTTTTTTGCTAAATTTTATAATATGGATGGTGTAGTAGAAAATTGTGCCAACGAGGAAGGGTATTTTGGGATTGCTGGAAAAAATGTTGGACGGTGTTGTCTTCGAGAAAGCAGGAAAAGACGGAAATGGGCCTCTCTCTCTGGGGCTCTGGCGGGAGTAAACAAGCTTGTAGAGATCAGACGGCGGACGATGCTGTGACTCGTACGATCTGACGGCTGGGAAAGGGAGCATGTACGATCTGACGTAATTGGACCCCACCGTCACCCTGGTGACGGGGCAAAATCAAACGCTCCGCGAGTTGCGTGGTGGTCCCACCGGGTGATCGGACGGCTGGTACGATAGGTCTTTTTGTCTGAGCAATTCTTGCTGTGCGCAGTAGGTATTCAGATGGCCTGCACTCCCATCCTTTTTTTATTGGATTTTGTGATCTGATGCCACAGTAGATGTGTAAGAAACCCAACCACACTTGTCCATTGATAAACAAAAGTTTGATTGACAACTAGAACATAAGATTGAAGAATAAATTGTAAGATTAAAAATAGAGGTTGAACTAAAAATATATAAATTTTAATTGAAAGATATATTTTAGAATTGAAATATATATATATATATATATATATATATATATATTTGAATCCAAACGTGTATTTCTCAATCAAATCTGTATCTTCCATTTGAACTTATGTTTGTCAGTGTGATGCTATATTTATCAATCATGACTTCTATTTATCAATTGAAATTTTTATTTTTCGACTCAACAATTGGGGTTGAATTTGTGACAATGTTTTAAAATCCGGATTGAACCTGTCGATGCAACTGCTCGACCGCGACCCGATCTTAAAATCGGGTTGATATTCATCCTATTTAGACTTGCCATCACCAAAACTTAGTGAAACCTAGTTAATTTGGGTGGGTCTTATATAACCCGTAAAAATCATGCGACTCGATCGGGTCTAAACTTATTTCATATTTTCTCTCTTTCTATTGTTATTTTAGGGTCACTTTGATAACAAGTTAGGATAAATTATCCGAGGTGGGTCCGGGTGAGTTATTCCTTGAGTTTTCTCTTTTTGAGTTTGATAATTTACTTACTCTGAGAATAACTCATTCCATGTGAAATGGTAGAATGAGTTATTCCTAGAATAATGGTCTTAATCTTAACTGACCCCATATTACTTAACCCTGTTACCAAACTCGGTTAAGGGTGAATAGGCGGAATAACTTATCACATTCGCCCTTATTCTGTTATCAAAGTTGCCCTTAATATTTTATTTAACATGCAAAAGAACGTGCATGGACCATGAGGAGTCATTTTTAAATTCTATCGCTTATCATTTAATAGTATTAACAATATTTTTTGGAAGTTGAAAATTTTTTAATCTGAACTATAAATTCTTTCTTCTCTACTTGAAAAAAAAAGAAAAAAAAACCTAAGAGACCAACTCCCGCCATCTCATGAGACCACGACAACTTATAACTCATGGGACCACTGATACATATATTATAAATTGTTGATTTTGATCATCAAACATCAATGAGTTACTTGTACGAATCTTTGCACAAGGAAAAATAATTTATGAAGGAGTTTTTTGGCAAAAAAATAAGTGCATACATGAGGTTTATGTTTCATGAGATGCTAGTTATAGTCGATGAATTGGGTTTATTTAATATACTTTTTCTTTCTTTTTTAGATTGTCATTGTTAGTGGTTATTTAATGCACTATTTATTTATTTTTAAAATAAATGTCACCATTTATCTTTCGTGTTTCTAAGTTGCTACCTATGGTATATTTAAATTCTATAGATGTATTATATTGACGTGAGTAATTATGATCTAATAGGTCACATTTTAATCCGAATAATTAAATCATTGACACGTCGTCGCACGCTAACTTATTTGGGCACACAGATGGGTTAGATTTAAAATATTAATTTTGTGACACATCACATGAATTTTTTCCCTAGGGTCCTACCTACTGTTGTGTCAAGCTAATGGGCAGAGTTTGTTCCCTAGCTAGGGTCCCACCTACTATTGACTTTGTTCCCTGTTGTGTCAGGCTAATGGCCCAATAGAAGGTTGTGTCCAAACCACCTAAGACTTGTAGCACACCATGTGTGCAGCAAGTATAACTCTTCTTTGTCATGATTTTTGTGAATATTATTCCATTAAGGAACTCTTATTAAATAGGCTAGTGTAAAAGGCTTGTTCAATTGTTGAGTTTACTAGTTGCACCCCCTGAGTAATTAAAAAATATTATTTTATTTTTTAATTACGCCTATCATGCAATCTTGCCATCTATATAGTTTGAACTTGAATGGACCAGCTAGAAAGAAAAAAAAAAGGCACACTCTTTTATTACAAAAAAGGAGCTGACTGAAATTAGCCCATCAAAGACATCTGTTTTCCTTTTCTCTAACTATTTGATCTAAGATTGGATAGTACAAATAGGTAATTTGCATAGGGGGCCACCTAAAACAATTATTGTTTCTTTTTAAGTTCTTGCACCTCATGATAGTGTAATAGGTGAATAATTGTTTGATCAGACAATTGTGAATGTGTGTGTCGATTAGTCCATTGAAGTTCAATAAGGTCTTATACAACCCAATGCCAGGAGGAGGGCTACTCCATGACAAGGGCACTCACAAGCCTAACAAGATGCTTAGGTGACAGGTTAAAGTTTCACTATCCTTAACACTCACCAATGGCCCGTTTGTTAACGGGGCGGGGTGAGTTGTTAGCGCCCGGGGGCGCTAACAACTCACCCCGCCCCGGTTAGCGGGGGATGGGTGTGAGAAGGGTAGGTAAGCCCCACTGTTCTCACTATCAGTTGAGATATCCAAATCCAATATCAAATTGACCCCAGGGGTTCAAGTTGGCAAGGCATTCTTACTTTGTAAAAGATAATGCACATAGATGCATAGAGGCCTCGGCTTCATCCAGAACCTGAAAAAGATCATCTCCGTTGAACTCCTACTCATAAATGTTCATATTTCGCGTATTTTGAATGGTGACTATAAGTTACACAAAAATTTTATCATCACAAATATTAGGATGATGGAAGAAAATAAAGAAAAATAGGCTATCTCTTATCGACAAACAGGAGCCGAAGAAATGAAAATAGTTGAACATCGAAAAAAGCTATACATTCAAGTTGATACATGCAGTTGGAATATCTACTCAGTTGCATCATTCAGCCAGAGTCATAATTCAGTCAGAATTCCCTATTAAAAATCCTTCAATCGAAAGAGCATTAGATAATCAATCAGAATAAGAGATAGTCGGTAGAAATCTAGATGAAACTATTGTACTGTCCTCAGTTGGAAACTATTGATCAGTTGAAGTGCATAACGTGTGACTAAACCCATTAGAACATATACCTTGCATCTGAACATCTGAACACAGTCGTTGCATTCCCTGCTACTAACCTTAGTCAAAACACTGAATGCAGTCCAAGTAATCAACTGATCCATCACGGTCAAGAGTCTTACGATTGAATATCATTCTACTCCCCTAGGGCCACTTTGGTAACATGTTAAGTCGGGTTAGGATGAGTTAACTGGGGTCGGGTGGGTTATTCCTTATTTGATACCTTTTTCTTAACCCGGGTCAGATATGATTAAAGTGGATTAACTCATTCCTAAAAAATAGGTGGAATGAGTTAATTCACCCGGGTTAGGATTAGGGGTCGGGTGGGCTAACCCGGGTAGGCCACCCGCCCCTAACCTAACCCGTTACCAAAGTGTTTCCTATTGAACTAAATTGCTCCAACTGAATCACCAACGTGAAATGATTTCAAGTGAACAATTCTTATACTATCTTTCAACTAAAACAGTCTTAGCTTTATTGGATATCTTTTGATATACGATTGCAACTAGAAGTGTTTATAAATTCTCAATTGTCTTACATCTAAATGCTATATCTGATAAATTCAGTTGTGCCTTATTGACTCTTTAGTTGATATATTATTAAGTTATGCTTACGAAAGTAGTTGCACTTTCAAAAACATCCTCTAAACTGAGACCTGCACTGTGCAAAATTGATGGATTGGTATACTTGATTCGCTCTTATATTCAGTCGGATATATTTTTGTCACTTATGTATCAACTATCTGTCACAGTCAAAATGAATATCGATGGTAGTTATTATATTTGGCTCAAAAAATGAAACATTCTACTGCACCTAAGAGCAAATTCAAATATAGAGTATATTTCTCATGGAAATATTTATAATATCGAGATTTAATATTCAAAAGAGATTGCATCTAACCGTCTGGTGAAAGACTAGTAAATATATTCTTTTTTTTGCAGAGACTTTGTGCACATAAAAAATCAGATCTCTTGCAAGAAATCATCTGATAGGAAATAAAATTATCTGAAATGCGAAGTTACGATGCTAATAGGGTTGCAGAATGGTAACATCCTTCCCATCTTACAACGAATAGATCCAACCTAATGAGATTATCTATGAGTTTAGAAAACACGAAGATCAAACTAAGCCTTACAAAATCAAGTTTCAAGATGAGAACATATGGGAAGGCCTGATACAACGGCTACATCGGCTCTTTCCTTCTTATGTTATGTGAAAATCAGAGAGAAACATGCACACCAATGCAAAGTCCAAGGGATTGCCAACAAGGAGAGGCTATATATATATATATATATATATACAAGGCATGGTCGAGAGGAGAAATGACGAGAGGAAGATGATGAAACCTCATGAATCTAGTGAGTGCTCTTTTCTAAGTGTTAGTTGCAAGCAACCCATTCCAAATCAAACTGCACTTCATTAAAGGAGTCTATTTTTAGTGAACCCGAGCCAAAATAAAAAGAGATTATCAAGAGTCAGAGTCTTTGTGAGCTTAAAGCATCTATACGCATCTTCTTTCATTCTTATTTTGTTAGCGCATTTGTTTATATGTCTATTTGCCATTTTATAATGTTATAATTTCTCCTCATTCACATATCAATACAGGCTAGTTGTTAGTGGGGGGTAAAACTCTTGTGAAACAAGGGTTGATGTGTTGGCACATGATCAAAAAATCTAGTAGTTTTGATGATCGAACACCTGATCAAAAAATCTAGAGGTTGGTGCATTGTCATCTGATCAACATGCTCAACAAACTCAGTAACACTGTCCCCCATTTTCTGATGGTTCTAATAATACTTATTAGAAAAATCAGATGAATATTTATCTTAGGTCTCATGAGTACGAGGTTTGGAAAGTCATGGAAAAAAGTCTATACACTCTTCTTAAAGATGAAGATCCACGGAATAAAGAGCAAATTAGATAATCTACGGTTAATTATAATACTATGAATATTATGCAATGTGCTTTGCATCCTAACGAGTACTCGTGAGTTTCTGTGTGTGTCAGTGCTAAAGAAATGTGGGATAATCTCTAACTTGTCTATGAAGGAGCTTCACAAGTGAAAGAGACTAAGACCGATCTTCTTGTACATGAATATGAGCTATTCAAGATGAAGTTCGACGACATAATTTCTGAAATATTTGCATAGCTCATGAAAATCATCAATAACTTAAAAAGATCTCGGTAAGAATTACACCATCTCTAAATTTGTAAGAAAGTTATTGAGATCTCTTCCCTCTACATGGCATACTAAAAGCTAAGGTTATTGAAGATTCAAAAGACTTGTTTACCCTAACCTTAGAGGAACTTATAGGATCTCTTATGGCTTATAAGATAAATATAAAAAGAAGTGAGAGGAAAGAAAAATGTAGGATTGAGAGTTTTCACTGGTGGTTGAGAGTCTAGTGATGAAGAGAGGTAAAAGGTAATTATGATGAGGATGAGATTGCTATGATCATAAATCAAGTTAGAAGAATCCTTAGAGGAAGAAAAAAATTCCAAAGGAACCCTAGAAGACCTATGAGAAAAGACCCTCTAAGTGAGGGTTAGTGTATTAAGAAAAATGAGATAATTTACTATGAATGTAGAAAAGTCAGACATACAAAAGGAGAATGTCTAGAACTTCAAAAAATTATAGGAAATAAAAGTCAAGGAAGCTCAAAGCTATGGTGACAACACGGAGCGATGAAGAAGAAGAAGAAGAGTCATACAACGAGGTGGCGAAACAAGTCACCAATCTATATCTAATGACTAATGAAGATGAGGCCATTGAGATAAATTCTGATCTTGATTATATTTCAAATGAATATTTGAAAATTTTTTATGTTGTTTCATATGAAAAGTATAAGAAGCTTAAAAAGGAAAATAAGATCTTAATGCAATAACTTGAAAATGCTCCTAGCAATACTAGTCAAATAGGATTAGTTGATGAAATTGATTTTTTGACATTTAAGAACAATAATTTACAATCAGAGGATGATACATTGTTGAGTAAAAATTTCATGTTTGAAAAAGAAATCGCTTGTGCAAATAAGAAAATATCTAAGCTTGAAAAGGAAATTGAAAGTTTGAATGATACATTGTTTAAGTTTATAAAAAGCAAAGATACACTTGACACAATGATTGGTGTGAAACTTAATTTTTAAAATGAGGGCCTTGGTTATGATCCCTAAAGGAAAGCCTTTGAGAATAATATTAATACATCTTTTGTTCATGTTACAAATGATCATCGTGATGTTTCTCATGGCCAAAGAACTTCACCTAGACATCATTAACCACAAAATAAAAAATAGTGAATAGATATTATAGTGCACATAATCATTATGATGCACACTATAGTTATATAAGAAACTCTTATCATGCTTCAACTTTTAGAGATACATTTCACATACAATGCTATTATTGTGTTAACTTTAGTCATTATTCATTAAATTGTTGGACTAAAAGAAATACACAAAATAGAAGATTTATGAATGATGTGTATGATTCTATGAGATATGGAACTAATTAACCCTCTTGGACCCAAGCAATGGTGGTGTTACACCTTATTTTCTCAAATTAATCGAGAACTTAGGATGGGCATCACTCACGTACAATTCATAAGACGGCACGACGCCGACAACGCTCCAAACCCATGTCTGGGGTGCCCCTACCGTTGCACATGGTGCAAAAAGATGAGTTCATGGTGAGCGGAAGAGTCATCCACACTTACATGGCATTCTGACAAGGAGGACAACAAATCCACCAAGCTCCAAGTCCATAATGACAGTAAGCGAAGTAGGCAGAGTACACACGAAGCTGAGAAATCTTCCACAAAGTCAGAGAGTGTCGAAAATATGAAAAAACCAGACCGAAGGACCTTTTTATGGGTTTTAGTCCCCCACTCTCTGTCGAGGGCCATCCTGAATCGGGTGGAGCCCTCCTAGGGCCCACTTGGTCTGGATGAACCCCTAGGGACCCCACCCTGTCCAAGTGAGGCCGCGAAGGAAGCATAGCGCCTTGAATGCAAGAGGGAGCTTTTATCACTTGATCGTTCGTTGCGCTCCTGAATGGATTAAGTGTCGTCCTTCTTCAAGTCCCGACTATTTAAAACTCCGGATAATATTATATCCGTTAGATTCAATGCCCTCTTCAACAGTTGGATCGCAATTTAAACGTTCGAAGACTAGTTACTAACCTTTTATTTCAAAGGTAGTAGGTGAATTAATTTTCTGCTACTGTCGTCAGTCTGCTAATTATTGTTCTTGTGTAGTTTTCCTTTTGGTTGTTGCTGCATGTATCTCTGAAATAATACTCAAAATATTTCTCCCGCATAGGGACGTGAGATAGGTAGCAACTTCAAAATACAAACGTCAGAGAGCAAAGCATGTAATAAATATTACCTGTTTAGCACATAAATATATGTAATAGGATATTACAATGTGTACAAGAGGATTTTAGATAAGTTTCTATATTGGAAATGAAAGTATCTCAGAGATACTATACATTTAATGTGTCTGCATTATTTAGCTTTTATTTAATGTTGTTCCTTAGACTCTGTTTGCTCACGTGATGACAGAGGAAGGTGTTAAATAATATAGATCACTTGTGCAGATGGCATTGTAGCCTTTAAATGTTGTGCATATGCTTTACTACTTATTTTATCATTTAGTGCAATCAATAAGTCAGAAGTCTTCCACATGTACTGCACAATAAAAAGTGAGATAAGGAATTTTACCTTTGTTTAATGGAGGTAGATGGAGCATCGTCAACCCATTCGTTTATTCATCCCGATCACTTTTTGTATAAGATAAAGGATCGTATATCCTTGTTTTTGCCGTTATTCACTTATACTATGTTTCTTCTATTGTTTTATTCAGTCTAAATCCTCTTACATGAAGTTATGTCTATCGTAATATTTTATCATTTTTTCTTTTGACAGAATATTATCTAACTCATCGTCTATCATGAGTTAAACGGAGTATCCTCTATCATGTCTTTAGATGATGTATCGTCTAAAGCTGATATTTTGTCTTTTTCCTTTTAGGCGGAGTATTATCTAACTCATCGTCTATCGTAACTTAGATAGAGTATCGTCTAATACTTCTTCAAGTAGACGATGCATCATCTATCTTTAATTCTGTCGTTTTCTTATTAGACAAAGCATCATTTGTTTATTCTAACTTAGATGATGTATCGTCTAGTCGTTGAGCTTTTTATCATTTTCTTGTTAGATGAAACATCATCTATCCATTCTGACTTATACGATGTATCATCCATCGTTTAACTTTTTTACCTTTTTTTAGATTGAACATCGTTTATCCATTCTGGTTAGGATGATGTATCGCCTATCAGTTCATCTACCTATAGTCTTTTAGACGAAGTTTCATCTAATGCAACTTTGCCCATTTAGATGGTGTATCATCTAACCTTATTTTTTATCTTTTTGTAGTTAGATGATTGTTGTACCCAGATAATTTCTCAATAAAATATTAAAGGATAAGGGTTCGGGAATTTTCCCGAACACCGAGTGCCCGATACCGCCGTGAGGGACATACAACTGTAAAGGAGGATACCCGAGATACATCAATGATGTACCGTCTAACTCATCTTGAGTTGGACGATATATGGTCTATCTACTTTTCACCTTATCTATCAATTCTAAATTAGACACTGGATCATCTAATCATTTATCCGTCTAGACTTAGATGGTGTATCATCTGTCATTCCTTCTATCTTCAGAGCTTAGACGATGGATTATCTATCCTTCCGTCTATCATAACTTAGACGATGGGTCGTCTAATCCTTCCGTCTATCTTTGGGATTTAGACGATGCATCATCTAATCTTTCATCTATCTTAAAGATTTAGACAGAGGATCATCTAACTCAATTCTTTGTCATTTTATTTAGTAGACGATATGTTTTTTATGTTATGTTTGATTAAACGATGTATCATCTAATCATGCTTATTTTATTTACTTAGATGATATTCTCTTCATTTTATCTCAGATATTTATGGAGACCTGAATTTAGGTTAAACCTACAACCTCTTTAATTTATTAGGATAAATAATTATTTATTTTTGTCATAATCTAAAATAATAAATTTGTGAAAAAGATATTTTCCAAAAAATGAGTTCATTAAACGGATCTGATTAAGAATATCTGGATGGTAATTATATTTAACCGTCAATAAGAAGATTCTTAGTACACAGGGGCACAGTTGGTCTTCAGACATGAGTCATTAAGGACACGTTGCATGAGGACTGCTATGTTTTGATCCCAACTATAGGGACATTACTCACAAGTCCCAGAAGCATGGGTTTCGGATATAGTGGAATCCATGTGAAGGTAATTGAGTGGCAATAATAGATCATTCACTCTATGATATAGATAGAGATAAAATACCCTCCGAATAGTACTTAGGAAATCCTTGGCTAAGGCTGCTTGGTTCATTGGAAAACTCATTTTCCAATGAGACCCTTAAGTACGGGCATTATGCCATAATGGATTTGACAGTATCACCATACCCTTAATTATGGTAGGGGTATTATATAAATAAAAGATTATAACTGTGCGATGACTGTAGACGGAAAGATCCCAGAGTGGATTATTGACCCCCTTTGTCTTCTAGGGTCACGAAATGTTACTTGATGTTTGTTGTGGCTTGAAAGCCCATTAAAGAATAATCCGGAGTTGATTATTCATCATAAGATGATAAATTAATTATTTAAATTATAAGATGATTAAATAATTAGTTATGTGTTAAGAGTTAATATGGTTAAGCTAAGAAGAAGTTTTTATGCTTAATGTCCTTAAAACTAGACTCACACTAGATCTAAAGGGTTACACACATTAGGGTTATGACCGATAGGGATGTTTATGCAATTATAGACTAATGAGAGTTTTGTGAAAAATCTTGGTGGAGTCTATAAATAGTTCCATAGATGAAATCCTAGGCCAAGCATCCAAGGTTCCTCCTCTGAGGGCTACCCCTCTCCTCCTTGGGAGGTGCGCCCCTCCTCTCTCTCCTCCTTAAGAGGTGCACCTCCTCCTCTCTCTTCTCCCTTCATGTCTTTAGTACCGTAGAGACCATGTTGGAATACTATAGAGGGGATCGTTCGTGAAGTGTTGTGTGGAGAGAACTCAGTCGTCCTTGCCCGTGTGGATACCATTAGAGACCGGACACGTGCGCAGTTCGTTATTGCCCCAAGATTACACTTTCCGCGCTATGATATGTGCATCCTAGAGGTAAAATCGGATCTTGTTCATAATTGATTGTTAGGAATCACACCGGAGTGATCAATTTGATTGGAATAAAAAATTTTATTTACTATTTCTGTTGCATTCATCTGATCCTAACTCAGATCCTTACAGATTGTGGATTCAGGAGCAACGAGGCACATTATAAGAGATCGAGCAGGATTCATAGATTATCGTCGAATCTCAGCAGATGTACAAAGAGTCTTCATAGGAAATAGAACTAACGAGAAAGTCTTCGGAGTCAATGTGTACCAACTTCCCCTACGGGGTGGACGAATGATGATTCTACATGGCGTGCTCTATGCGCCTAGGGTCCAGCAAAATTTACTTTCCATATCTAGTCTATTAGATTTTGATTTTAGCTTGAACTTTGATAGTAGTGGTGTGAACATTTCTTTGGTTAATGCTAGCTATGGGCATGAAATGATAAATAATTATTTCTTTAGGTTGGATCTTGATAATGATATCATCTCTCATTTTTCTTTTAATCCAACATGCGTGTTTAGGGATAAAGACTTAAATTCTACTACATAGCGTGCTTGCCCAGGTCACATAGGTCAGGACAAGATGGCCATATTAGCTCAAGAGAGCCTTTTAGGCTCACTCACTAAGGTCGATCTACCCATATATGAACCATGTCTAGTTTGTAAAGCATGTTGACCGTCTTTTGGGAAGGTCAAAATAATATCGGAACTATTGCAGCTAATCCATTATGATATCTGTGGACCCATGAGCGTTAAGACTCGACACGATTACTGTTATTTTCTCACATTTATAGATGATTATTTGCGATATGATTATATTTATTTGATCACTCACCGCTATGAGATACTTGATTGTTTCAAACGCTTCCTAGCATAAGTTGAGAAAAATGGGAAGAAGGGTTAATGCACTTCGGATGGACGCATTCACGAATATCTATCAAATCAGTTTCGAGTCTTATGTGAAGAAAATGGTATACGATGGCAACTTACTATTCCTTATATTCCGCAACAAAATAGTATTACCGAGATGATGAATAGGATGTTGTTGGATATGGTTAAGTCAATGATGACGTATGACAACCTCCCAATATCCTTTTGGAGGGATACTCTCGTGACTACGACACATATCTTTAACCGTGTGCCTTCACATTCTGTTCCGTCCATACGAGCTGTAACATAGCCACAATCGCAACCTAGATAATTTACATCTTTGGGGTTTGACGGGATATGTCGATGACACATCTAACAAGTTTGAAAAATTTGTTCATAAGGCTCGAAAGCTCATCTTTATAAGATATCTTGAAAGTTCAACGGGTCACGTGATATATGGACAACACCCTAAGGGAAGAATGACGAAAAAAGAGGTCTAAGAGTCATTTTCTTGAGAATGAATTTCATAGAATTGGCGACGATGGTAGATGCCCTAATCTATATGAGTCAGTGCATCATTCCAATTTGTTTCACCTACCC
This sequence comes from Amorphophallus konjac, assembly GCA_022559845.1. Lineage (NCBI taxonomy): Eukaryota > Viridiplantae > Streptophyta > Magnoliopsida > Alismatales > Araceae > Amorphophallus > Amorphophallus konjac. Next base: position 313,814,429 of record CM040127.1, read on the forward strand.
TGACATTGTTAGATGGCATATTCCACTGAATATTCGCCTCCTGTCGATCGTAGTAAATCACAGGGACATATATAATTGTAACATTTACATCTATTTAGAGGGTATTCACGATAATGTGCCTAAATGCGAGGTATATTTGACAATAATTTTTTTTAGAGGGATATATATGTAAAAATCTCAAAATATTGGTGAGTCAAATTATCTGAAGAAGCCCAAGTCTGGTCCATCTGGTCTGTGGATAGGGCCCATCAAATCGTGCTTCTATATTATGAGCTTTTGAGATTTGGCGGAGTAAAGGAGTCACTTTTAAAAATTACTAGTCAAAGAAACACGCTATGCAAATTGGTTTACTTTGACTTTTTTCAAGTTATAATGATAACACAACTAAGTGCAAAATTTATACATCAAGAGATGAATTGAATTTCCACGTATTCATTTATATTCATTTTTAGTTGTAACTTTCAAGTCTTTGGAATTGACAATAAAAGAAAATAAAAATAAATAATCAACCATGATTATGACACCTTTATGCTACCTCGATAAAAGTTATTTAGAGAAAAGATGTAGACACTTAACACACATTTCCAACCATAATAATCTTCATGCGGTTAAACTCGAATGTAATTTCATCTAATCCTTCTATTCAACAGTATATATATGTTATAGATTTGAAATAGTGTTCCAATTTTATGAAAGTTGTTGCACCAAGAGGGTGTTATATACAAAAGAACTTCCCATCCTCGCGTTCGCATCCCAGCCACAACGAACATACTGTTCCTCTTCCCCCCCCCAAAACCCTTCACGCAGCGGCAGCCGAACAAAAACACAGAAAATAAAAAGGATAACCGGAAGAACCGGGAGGCAACAAGCCCTATCGCGCACCGGCGCGGGGGGACCGTAGTGGCCGTCGGCGGTGACAGTCCTTCACTCGGGCGGGGCGCGGTGTGTTCTGTGAAAAGGTAGCTTCTTTTTTTTTTTTGAAGGGCAGGGGAGGGAGGGTGTGCAATATGCTCTCCCTGCGCACCGTCCGCAGACTCTGTGCCGCCTTTGATACCGTCGCCCTCACTGCCATCGCAGCCGGCCTCTCCAAGCCCAAACCCAAGTCAAAATCTGATCTTGCGGCCTCCACCGATACTCCTGCCAACCCATTGCCCCCTAACCCAGAAACTCATCTGATCGCTGCGGGAGTCAGTTTGATCGACTCGACAAATCCACATCTAGATACTGATTCTGACACTATCCCAACTCAACGTCCGGACCTGGTGCCCTTATCTGAGCCTGCGTTGATCGGTCTCAAGAAGGAGAGGGACCCGGAGAAGCTCTTCCTCCTCTTCCGGTCCAATGCCCAGAACCGTTTAGTCGTCGAGAACCGCTTCGCTTTTGAAGATACAGTCTCCCGCCTCGCCGGTGCCTCTCGCTTTGACCTCATCGAGCACCTCCTCGAGCAGCAGAAGGTTTTGCCGCAGGGACGAAGGGAAGGGTTTATCGTGAGGATCATCATGCTATATGGAAAGGCCGGGATGCCGTGTCATGCCCTCCGGACATTCGAAGAAATGCACCTCTATGGTTGCCCCAGGACTGTTAAATCGTTTAATGCCACTCTCCGGGTCCTTTGCCAGACACGAAGCATTGACGAGATTCAGACATTCTTCCAGAATGCTCCTGCTAAATACGGGATATCTGCGGATGCGATCTCATGTAACATTTTGATTAAGGTTATGTGTGAGGCAGGTAACTTGGAATCTGCTTACTTGGTAATGGTGGCGATGGAGGAAGCAGGAGTTAAGCCAGATGTTGTTACTTATACCACCCTCATGGCTGCATCTTATAAGCATGATCGACGTGAGATCGGCGACGGATTATGGAATCTAATGGTAATTAGGGGTTGCTCACCAAACCTTGCCACGTTCAATGTCAGGATTCAGTATTTGATTAACAAGAACAGGGCATGGCAAGCGAGGAGCTTGACGAAGAAGATGGTTGCTTCTGGTGTTAAACCTGATGAGTTGACATTTAATTTGATCATAAAGGGATTTTTCAGGATGGGTGAAATTGATATGGCAAAGAGGATCTTTATGGCTATGCACGGTAGGAGATGCAAACCAAACAGTAAAATTTACCAGACCATGGTTCACTATCTATGTAAAGCAGGAGAACTTGACCTGGCATTCATGTTATGCAAGGATAGTATGAAAAGGAACTGGTTTCCAAGTATTCCAACCATCCAGAAATTGCTCGAAGGACTTATATCCATTTCAAAGGAAAAGGATGCAAGGGAGATTCTGAAATTGGTTCGAGGAAGGGTGCCCTCTTATTCAGCCAACGAATTGAATTCTTTTAAGGTCTAATATCTCCAGCCAGGCCAAAATAGATTTATGAAAAATCTTACACAGTATAGCCTATGTGTGCTTTGACCTATTCTTTTGTCAATTATCTTGGTCTGGCCAGGTAACTGTATGTATGTTACTCAATTGATTGTTGGATCACGGAGAAATGAAGCCTTCAGAAATAGGAAAGATTTACAGTTTATTTCTGGAAGAACCTGTTAATCTTCATACTTGGAATTTTTGAAGGTATTTGAAATGGCAGAGGGGGAGGCCTTGCAATGCACCTCACTAAGGGACGCCTAGGTTGCTTATTCACGAGGAAGTGATGCCAACAGGGCCCTTGTGTGTCACAAGCTTCTAAGAGCTTATCTGGCCTTATTAGATCAAGGAGGACAAGGTCCATGGGCATTTGGGGTGTTCCCAATGCAATGCGAACCTGCAGCAAGATGCAGAAATGGGTGTCGTCAGGTGGATTCAAACACAAGATCTTGGGTATGAACCAGAATTGTTATACTTGAATTTGAATCTGAACTTCTTATAGAAACAACATGGCACCACTTGACTTATACCATGCAATTTTGTTATTATCATTTGACACTTTTCTTTTCTAAATTAATTGTCAATGAAAATATTGGATTCCTGCCATAATCTGGGCACATCTGCCATCATTTTTCTTTGAGAATACTAAACCTGAATCTGTTTTCTATTTGTCATAATTATTGCTCCTAGTTTCTCTGGATGAAGTTTAAGGTAAGATCAGAAGACAACCAGTTCAATATTTGATCTTGAAAACATTCTTGGCTGGTTCAATATGAACTACTGTTGTGTCCATTTTTTTTTGGCTACTTATTTGCATGCAGTTATCTAATAGACGTATCTAAGGATCTTGAGATTAAAGGGAGGTGGCATAGCTATTTTCAGAAGTTACTTAATGGAGATTCCGTCAAGGATTTATCTTTAGAAGGTACCCAAGAGTCCACAATATTTGATAAATATCAATATTTCAGGCGTATTAAGATGTCAGAAGTGGATGATGCTTTAAGGAAAATGAAAGTGGGCAAGGCCTTAGGACTAGATGGCTTACCTATTGAAGTATGGAAAGTCCTAGGAGATATTGGTATTCAATGGCTAACCAAATTTTTTAATAAAATTTTAAAGGAACGGAGAATGCCCGAAGTTTGGAGAAAAAGTGTTGTAGTTCCTTTCTATAAAAACAAAGGAGATATTCAAAGTTGTAATAATTATCGTGGAATTAAGCTTATGAGTCATAATATGAAACTTTGGGAAAGAGTAATTGAAAAACGCCTCCGTTGTATGACTACTGTATCGGAAAATTAGTTTGGTTTTATGCCAAATAGATCTACTACAGAAGCTATTTTCTTACTACGGCAGCTAATGGAGAAGTATAGAGAGATGAGAAAAGATTTGTATATAGTTTTTCTTGATTTAGAGAAGGCGTACGATCGAGTACCGAGAGAATTGATTTGGTGGACATTAAGAAAGAAAAGAATCTCTCAAGGATATGTCGATTTGATTAAGGATATGTACGGCGGTGCTATTACCAGTGTTCGAACTATTGCTGGGGAGACTGGTGAATTTCCCGTTTCTATAGGTTTGCATCAAGGTTTTGCACTAAGTCCGTATCTCTTTGCCTTAGTTATGGATGAAGTAACTAAACAATTGCATGAGGATATCCCTTGGTGTATGCTTTTTGCAGACGATATTGTTTTAATTGATGAGAGTATTGATGCTCTAAATGCTAAGTTAGAGCGTTGGAGACTTGCCTTGGAGTCTAAAGGTTTTAAAATTAGTAGGAGCAAGTCAGAATTTATGCACTGTAATTTTAGTAATGGGAGAGTGGTTCAGGAAGACATGGTTCTAATTGATGGGCATAACATTCCGAAGAGTAGTAGCTTTCGATACTTAGGGTCTATCATACAAGAGAATGGGGAGATTTATGATGACGTTACACATAGGATTAAGGCAGGCTGGTTAAGATGGAGAAGTGCATCAGGTGTCCTTTGTGATCGTCGTATGCCTGTGAAACTCAAAGGGAGGTTTTATAGAACGGCTCTGAGACCTGCTCTGTTATATGGTACCGAGTGTTGGGCAGTACGAAAGGAACACATCCACAAAATGTGTGTAGCAGAGATGAGGATGTTGAGATGGATGTGTGGCAAGACTAAGAAAGACAAGATTAGGAATGAGCGCATCCGTAAGGACTTAGGGATAACTCCAATTGATAGTAAAATGAGAGAAAATAGACTCAGGTGATTTGGACATGTGTTTCGTCGCCCTAACTCAGCGCCGGTTAAAAGATGTGATCAAATCTTAGTGGATGCTAGTAGAAGAGCTCGAGGAAGGCCTAAAATGAGATGGTGCGATGTTATTAGGAAGGACATTAGTTCCTTGAGTTTAAATATGAATATTGCACTTGATAGAAATCTTTGGCGGAACAGGATTCATGTAGCCGACCCCAATTAATTGGGATAAGGCTCTGATGATGATGATGATGATGATGATGATGAGTTATCTAATAGACATCTTTAGTGTAAAACTGAACAAGGTAATCTCTCTTTACCTTTTTAACTTTGTAAAAAAGGTGCCCCTTTACTTTAAGCCAACTGCCACTTTTCTTATTAAAACTTCTACTTGTCTAAATTATGTTCTATGTTTGAAAGCAGCTCGCCTGCAGCTTTGTTGTTTAATTATTCCAACCATTGGATCAATCTTTTTTACTCTTTGTTTTGCTCCCTTTTTGTTTTTGTTTTGCTTAACTTGTGTCTTGCCCCTCAGGAGGAGAAATGAGAATGTAGAGCCAGGAGTTTGTAAAATGGTCTCATATCTCAACCTTGAGAAGAAATTGGATTCACAAGTTCACCATCGACCTGTTGCTCCTCCAGCACCAAAAGGATTCTATCTGTATGGAATGTCGTGAGTGGTATATTTCAATATGGAACATATGCACATTGTTGTCTACGTTTCTTCCCATTTGTGGCAGTAAATTGGCTACTGGTTGATGTCATCCCTTTCAATCTCCAATTCATGTTTCCTTTTCTGGTTCACTAGAAAATTGGAGTTCTTTCCCCCCCTTTTTTCCCTCCATCTGTTGTTACCTTGCCCCTTAGGCTGTTTAAAGTTCATCTATTCATATTACTTCTATGGACTTATACGTCTGCACATCAAAGTGATCTAGTCTAAAGGAAGAGCTTAACTCGTGCAGGGAAGACCATGTTAATGGACATATTTTACAGTGTCACTGAAGGTATTGTTTAACATCTGCGAAGGTTTCATTTTCATGAGATAAATGGTAGATTGTTTTCTTTACATGAGTAGAATTATTTAGTATACCTGAAATTTCAGACTAGCAAAAGCACTTAATATGAAGATTTATCCAGTTGTTTAGATTTAGCGTCATTGCCATCATGATCACCATAGCCTTTTTTGTCATCATCTTTTTTATCATCATAGTGTCATTGCTGGAGCCAAGTATTTGGGAAACTATTAAGATTCGATTAATTGTCTAGCAAGGTGCTACCTTTTACGTGGTACCACCCACTTTTCAAAAAAATGTGCTACCTTTTACATCGTGGTCCCCCAAAAGTCTCATAAGGCTAGTTGGCAGGTTGAAAATGTCATTTCTGGAAAAAAAGGGGGGGGGGGAAGAGCAAGGAACATAATATGGTTATATTTATGTCTTGAATTTCATTTTCTAGCTTCTTGGGTATATTTTTTTTTCCTTTTTCACTCTTTATTTGATTGTTGCCACATGTCTCTATATATTAATCCTTTTCGAAAAAAGGCTCTACATATTAATCGTGTCTCTCTCTCATTTTGTCCAAACATCTTTAAAGTGGCGGAAGTTCTTTGAGAGCTGTTTCCTGGTTGCACACTCTTGCACAGATAGGACAGAACCTTTCTACATTAAAACTTGTCTCCTGTCCAAAATAGCCCTGGCAAGATACCTTGCACCGTCTAATAAAAGGTTGAAGTTTTGCATGGCATCTATTTCAGAAAAAACATGCCAAATTGTAGTATCTTCATTGTGACCTAACATGAACGTCCAGCCATGATTTTACTGACTATTTGAGGGTATTCTTGTAACTTCAGATGCATCTATGTTAGGTGGGCTGTGGGGTCTCTTGTCTAATCTGCCTTTTTACAAATGTATGCATACATGAACATGTAAATATAGAATGCATATGTGCCAACACACAAACATAAACATATAGTGCATGTGTGTATAGGCATATATGTATATGATTGTGCATGTACACACACATTCATATACACACACATGTACAGTCACTCAAACACAGATAGAGGACAGATTTTTTGTTATTAAGTGACGGGAAATTATTCTGTTAACACTTCTATAATCACTTGATGAAGATCAAACGATTAGAAAAAGCTTTAATGGTTTGTCCTCCTTGTTATTTCTTCTTTTCCTTCGATAGGTGACTATGAAAATCTTCAATGGTTCCATCTTATATTCTTCCCTAACGAAAGGGAGTTGCATCCATGTGGGTGGCAAGGAAATACTCTTGTTGATTGCCCCACTGACGAGATTGACTTTAAAATTAAACTCCCGCCTTTCAGGCCAAGTTTGTTTAGCATTGGCTTGAAGAGCCATCCTATGCAACGTCGCCTTTTCTTCATTGACCACGAAGAGTTCTTCTCCTTTCTTTTCCGGGACCATCTTTTGCTTGCCCTTATCCTTGATTTTCTCAGGGGTTGCCAAGGTGGGCTCTCCGAAATACAGAGAAGCATCTGCAAGGTTGTATTCCTTTGGCCGGAAGGAAGCGTGGTGTGCAAAGACAGTATGTTGTTCCCCATCTTTTATATATTTGATGCATTGGTGGAGCGTTGAAAGAATGATCCAATTTTCATGTAAGCAAGGTCTTCCTAAGAGAACTTTGTACGAGGTGTTGGCATCCATAATATAAAATGACGCATTCGTTACAAAGTCACTCATAATCAGCTCCACATCAACTCGGCCTAGGGCATATTCTGATTGAACCCTGAGATTTTGACCGCATTCATTTTCTGTAAATATGGCATTAGGTACAAGGACTTGAACGCTTTCAAAGGTATGATAGTGACAGCCGCACCGACATCCACCATAGTCCGATTAATTTCATGGCCATTGATCTTCCCTTGCATATACAATGGACGATTGTGGCAGGGAGAAGATAATAAGATGTCTCTCTGAAAATGTAACATTAGCTGCAAATGCCTCATAGGCTTGGGTTTGTAGCTCGGCCACATGGGCTTCATATGCTTCTAGCTCCTGTAGTATTTTCTCAAGGGCTTCTCTTAGTTCTTTGCTCCAAGAGATGGCCTCCCAGACAATAACAGTTGTGGAGAAGCACTTCATATACTGAATAATCTTGCGGTCCACTCTGTTGCAAGCCTTTCAAAAGGAGGGAGTGTCTCGACCAAGGTCTGTGGCAATGTGGTAGACCCCTCCTTTTTGGGAGGTTGTTCTACCCCCTCCGATTCTTTTGCCTCTTCTTAAAATAGTGGGGCCAGAGATGATTTCTCTTCTGGCGGTGGTGGCACATCATGTTGATCCTTGCCAAAAGAGCTAGCATGATCAGTAGGTTCGTTTGACACTCCCAGGCTTGAATTTGACACCCTCAGGTCTGAAGATTCTTTTTCTAGCCCATAGGGATTGAACTTGAAGCTACTACCCTGTACCTCCACTTCTAGGATTGGGTCACATTCTTCTCCTCGAAATGTTATGACCCTATCTGGACTGGTGACACTGACCCTCTTGCTGATGGGTAGACTTGAATCCTTTCCTCGACCACGGCCTCACCCTCGATCTCGGCCTCAGCCTCTTTCTTTTGTTGGGCGCCGTTGGTATGTTGCCATGGCAACCTTGCATTTAGCACAGCCCGATGCAGATCCATCCTCCTCGGGAACCGCATTGATATCATTAGGAGGTGGGATAGCAACCATGTTACATGAGAAACTTTTGAGCATGTCTTCAAGATTCTCAATGGTAATCTCCTCGTCCTTATATAACAAGGACAATTCTTCTGGAATCCGGAGTTTCTCTCCCGCATTTGCCCGTTGGTACATCTGATGGAGCCAACTCTTCTGACGAGCTTTGCGCACCATTTTTTCTCATGGGATGTATTTGTCCAACGAGACAACTTGAGTAGGATGAGAAGGAATGTATTCTTTCAACTCATCAATGAGTTTTTGCAACTTTTGGAGGGGAGTTTGTTCTTTGGGGGCATCCATGGCGGCGGCTTGCCCTGCTTGCTTCTTCAACCTCCTCTTGAGGTTTTTTTTCTTCTATTCTTCTCTTGCTTTCTAGCCCATGCCGCCTCTTGTGAAGAGGGCACTATTGGTTTCCGCTTTGAAGCGGAATGTCTCCAAGACCGTGCTTCACGGTCTGAGCCGATGTTTTAGAAGATCTGATTTAATGGTTTTTCTTGGGAACCACCTTGACCCAGTCAGCTTCCTCAGATTGCACCTGGAATGTGGTATTAATTGCTCGTTCAATTATCTCAGGTGGCAATTCTTGATACTCTGCTATGCCATCATAGGGATCATGAGGCATTTAGGATGTTATAGTTTCTTCAACGGCCTTTTGCTTGCTTGCTCTGGCATTTGCCTTAGGATCGGCTTTACAGCTCTTTTCTTAGCTCCACCTTGTTAGCTTTGCTTAGAGGTGTGCTTGGAGCCTTCTTCCTTGGCTTGGCCTTTCTGGCTCTTCCGAATAATTTTCTCGGCAGTCTCTCTGAGGCATTGCTTTATCATGGAGTTCCCCTGAGCATCGGTTTCAACTTTCTGAATATGGGCTTCAATGCAATCTTGAACTTCCTGATGTTCCTCGTGGAGTGAGATACCACTGGCATGGAACTTGCACTACAGAGGATGTCTTTTCTCCCCATTCGGTATAGTATGCCGGCAGATCATGCACCATTATCCTTAGGAGAGCATCGGATATTTTTTCACTATCCTGCTTGAGAAAGGAACGTTGGTGAGAGGGTCGCCAGCCTGAGTACCAAAGTGTGGGTTTATCCTGGCTAGGGTTGGCTCCTTCTATCCTTGGCTCGGGGAACGTGAAGGAGGCTGATGTGTGTATCACATTGGTGGAGAAATTCGATTCATCCCTTGTATGATGTTGCTAGGAATTTATCAGGTGCTTGCCCATTCCTATCACTTTCGAGTTGATTAGATCTTCCACGATATCTTTAAGGGCATGACAAATATGAATAACATGGTCTACTAATCGGTGGTACAAACAGTAGCCGTGTTGGTGCATAGTGCTTGCTACCTCGTCGTTTTCTGATGTCGGGAGGTTTATAAATTTTTCTCGACAACAAAGATGAAAGATCTCCAAAATCTTATGACGAGGAAAGGAATATAACTTCTGCATCCGTGGATGAGTTTGACGACTTTTCGGACAACCACCTCTAGACCTTGGCAACACCTGGATGCTTGCTGGTCCTCCAGAATTTTGGATGTGTGTCAGGGCAGACCCCTTGCAAATGATCTAAAGGGAAATGTCACCAATTGTTTGTCGACGTGCTTCAAGAATTGCAATAGCTCATGTTACTCTTGCTACAGACGCCTAATCTTTTTTTTTATCCTTCGGAGACTTCTCCAAACCGCCAGACATTTAGGCATTTGGGGGAGCATACACCTTGGCTGGGCTTGACGTCGCCGATTTGATGGTCCAGCCACTGACTCATTAATGCTATTATGGGTGGCTTGGTCAGATTCGCTGGCTATGGGTACCCCTTTTTTTGCTTCAGAGACTTTATGGAGTACATTGACAACGAAGTTCTGGACTTTCCTGGAATGAGGCTGAGGTGGCTCCACCTGATGACCTTGCATATCAATGGTGCCATCTCGGATGAGCTTATCAACTTCATTTTTGAAGACATAACAATCTTCGACAACATGGCCCACCATGCGGTGATACACACAATTGTTGTACCTATCCACTTTATCCAGATCCACGGGCTTTCGCGGCTCTGACAAGTTTATGAGTTTCTGTCTCAAGCAGAGATCAAAGAGGCTTTTGGTGTGTTCCTTCTTAAAGGAGTACAAAGCTTTCATACGCTTTGCCAGTGTGATAACTAGTGCCTTGTTTTCAGACTTTCTGTTTGACTTACCAGAGCCTCTTCCTCAATTGCCCCCTTTTGGCGGGGTGAAATCCACCGTGTTGGCTTCTTTGTCACCAACAGCATGGTCTTTGGGCACTTTGCCTTTGGCATGGACATAGTTAGGGTTGTCAGCAAAGAACATTTCAATCTCGGCAACAACCAAATTTAGCTGATCAAAGCCTTTAATATTCGCGCCAAGGAGTTTCTCGTTGACTTCCGCCGCCAAACCTTTACGGCATATAGTAATGACATCTTTCTGACTCAGAGGGTTATCACACCTTATGTTGAAGTCCCTCTAGCATTTGATAAAATCTAGAGCCGTCTCCCCCTTTCTTTGCCGGAGAGAACACAACTCCGCCAGAGAAATCTTGCACTCGATCGTTTGAAAACGGTCTAGAAACTTCTTCTGCATATCCACCCAATCTGTCATGGAGTTAGGCCTCAAACAGGAGTATCATTGAAAGACAACTCCTGTGAGTGAAGTGGCAAAGTAGCGGAGGAGATATGACTCCTCTAATTCTAGGCCACCCATAGCGGTCATGCAGTATGCCAAGTGTTCAAGGGGAGAGTCCTGCCCGTTAAACTTTTGTAGTTTTGGGGCCTTTGGGCAATCCGGAGGCAGCTTCTTAAACTGATGATGAAGAGGGCATGACACGTTGTATAAGTCAATAGCAGCGACACAGACACCCCCACGATGTTAGGCAAACTTGGCTTCTACAATTTTTTCAATCATCTGCCTTTGGGCCGTCAAGCTTTCAGGCGTCTGTGTTTGAAGACCGAACATTGGTTTCATCCCGTAGGGCTTCAATTTCCACTATTGCTGGGATTTTAACAGCGGTAGTTGGGACGCTGGCGATAGTCGATCTGCTTTGGGAAGGTCGTTCGGCCACTTGTAATGTTACGGGAGGTTGGGGAGGTACTTCCCTTTCCCGCAAAATCCCTTGCAAGATGGCCTTCAATTCTTGATTCTCACGCCGCAATTCTTCTAGCATGATATCTTGAACATTTTCTCCCAAGTCATCTTCTTGTACCGGGTTCTGATTCTCATGGGCATTATGGACTTCTTCTAGAGCCCCTTCGACATGCTCCTGCCCTTGTTAAGTTGACAAGGCAGCAGCAATGCAGTTCAATTGTGCCACCGTTTGAGCTACTGTACGAGGTTTTTTTAGAAGTGATAGTGGCTCATTCAGGTCATCATGCACCTCTTCTGGCTATTTGCTAGTGGTGTAACGAGTGAACACCCTGACAGTGTTCTTGGTCCTTTGTACCACCATTTTCTTTCTTGGTGGTTGTGCTTCCAGGTGAGCTGGTGTCCCCTGCTTGTCGAAGACTAAAACTCGGGGCATAGGAGTCTCTGCTAGACGCTTGTCTTCAGCTCGGGTTGATCCCAAAGGTGATGAGCATCGGGGTTTTTCGTAAACCCCTTTGCATTTTTGCCCCCACTGGCGTAAGACTTGTACCTTATGAGATGTCGGGGTCTTGCCTACCTTAAGTCTTCCGAGGGTGCGGGCCTCCTCTTTGGTGACCCACATTTGTTTCAGACGGAGCTGTTGCTCGTCCACCGTGTTACTCTCGTGTCTGGGTTTGGAGGTGCTATGTTTGAACTGGTGCACTTGCCCTCGGCTTGGTTCCAGAGTGCCGGTTTTCTTTAAGACCACTTTATCCTCTCGAGTTCGTCGGAGAAAACTGAAGCGGTTAGATGTGCTGATGGTCGGGACATATTGGACCCGTGACGTGATCGGCTCGCCCCTATCGAGCAAGACGCGGAGGTTTTCGACAAGGATAGTCTTGCTGGAGTTTGATGTCGTCGTTATAGGCTTCTTGCCCCTGCGGCTGCGATGTTGCTTCTGTTGTGCGGAAGCAGAGCCAATAGTGATGTGGTTGATTGAGGAAACTCGGTCAACAGTGTCGGATGGTGTTGGGGTAGCTGGTTCATCCTTGGCCATGGGTACCACACCCAGGAAGTGGGGTGAGTCAACCATAACATGAAAGTCTCCGAACTCCAGCGGGGTTGCCAAGTATCTGAACCTAGCGTGAGCGGCGACGACTTGAGGGCCATAAGTGACCGCTGCCATTCTGTCGTTGTTGCTGGGTGTGACTGTGCAACCTTCTCTTCCTCTTCCCTCTTGAAACAGAGAAAAAAGGGCATCACGACCTTAATAAGGATGTGGATATTCTTTGGCAAAAAGAGGGCGTGACTTGTCCCACCGGGCGTGCCAGTCTGTTTAACACGGAAAGTTTAAAGGGCATTCATTTGTTGAACATCGATGCTCATTATTTCGTGGATTGGGTTTATCAGATGATTAGGGTTCGGGTACTGTACAATTTCTCATCAACCGCGGTCGATGTTTATTTACATCCGTACAAAGTCAGAATACCCTTGATTAATTGCCAAAGAAAAAACCATTGACCAATACAATGTTAGTCATGATGCCGCGTAACATCTCTTAGGAGGGTGTGGTGTTATGCAATTTTTAGGCAGACTAGGGGTGTTTTGAGAGTTTGCAGGGTTTATTTAGGATTTTTTGAGCAAGCCAAGTTCCTCTGCGATCTCTAGACTTGTCGAGGTTACATATGTAATTTCCAGATAGGCCAATGCGTTTTTGTAACATTTGGACTAAGCAGGGGTGTGTACCTAGTTTTGGGATAGGTCAGGGCATTTTTACAATGTCTGGGATAGGTGGGCATGTTTGAGTAATTTTTGGGAAGTTTAGGGTTTATTTACAATTTGACCTCTTATCGAGGTTTAATTGCGGCTTAGTACCGACTGAGGGTTGAATCAGGGTTCAGTATCGACTAGGGTTTGGCGGCAATTTAGCGATGTTTAGTTTTTTTAATTTAAATTTTGACCCTCAACCTGTTGGTCAAACTTGGGTAAGTCTGAAGGTTTCTCCTTAACTAGCACCGTTGAGCCGATTCCGAACTTAATCCTTATTTGATCCCACCGTAAGACATATATGTAATGTAACAACCTTTTATGAGGGCATTTGTGCAATTTCTGAAAATCCAAGGGGTTGTGCAGATGAGATATTTCTATAAATTCTCCAAGAGAATACAAGACATTGCTATAGCATTTGTAATTACAAGACCTTTTCGACAAATTTTGAACTTTACGAGACCTTTTATGCAAAAGTGTAGAACTTGTACACAGTTCTAAAAAATGTCCAGGACTTTTACACAATTATAGAACTTCTCAGGACCTTTTGTAAAAGTTGGGGTGCTTCTAGGATTCCTAATTCTTTTAGAGAATCACATTATTTTTCCCCAAAATATTTACAAGGAGATTACATTAAGCAAATTGAGGGACAGCTACGTAACATACCCTCGCTCTGAGTCCTTTAAAGCACAAAGCACGGGCACAAAATACAAGTACAAAGCACAAGCTTGCTCTCCGCCCGCGTGTGTTTTCCCTTGGGTCTCATTGGGGGTATTTATAGACACCGAGGGGCGGTTATAGGGTTTATCCAGTCCAAAGGGGCCCATGAGGGCTTTAACCGGTCCAAACTCCCAAATTGAAGGGGTTTAACCGGGCTAAACACCTCAATTGGGGGTTTAACCGGGCTAAATCCAAGTTATCCGGTCCAAACCCCCAAGTTGGGGGTTTAACTGGTCCAAGCCCTCCACTTGGGGGGTTTATCCGGTCCAAACCCTGAAGTTGGGGTTTTATCTGGTCCAAAGCCCCCATTTGAGGGGAGGGAGGGGCCGGCCCCTTATAAAACCCCCTTTTTTAATGCATTCCTTGGGTTGTTTGTGCTTGGTCCACGTGGGAGAAGGGAAAACAACATTCCCCTCATGTTTTGTGCCTTCATTTAATAGCTTCTTGCACCGCTTGCTGCGTAAGGTGGTCCTGGTCTTCCGGAATTGTTTCCTAATCGAGCTCCGACGCCTTGTAAGCCGCGTGAGGATTTCCTTTCGACCTTTGCTTGCTGCGACGCCTTTTTCTCTTTTACTGTCCACTTAGCAAGAGTTCCCGGGCATCATTTTTTTAACACGTAGTCATGACGGCCCATCCTTGGCATCACTTTGTGACTGTCATCCGACGTATTTAATCTTCATATACCTTGGTTGACCCGAGAAAATAATAGGTTCAACACTCATCAAGAAACCTTTTTTTGTATTTATATCATATCTTGTACGAAGTACAAACCAGCACCGAAGAGAAAAGCAACCAATTACTAAAATGCTAACCTTCAAAACTTGTGTACAGAGCCTTTCATAACTACAGTTTTCCTTGTTATACAGACTGTTGATGTATTTGCTGTTGTGGCCCTATTCGGAATTGTTAGCAGATTGTTAAGTACAGGGACAGGCCTTGTAGCTACCAGTAATAGAGCGCCTGAAAATTTGAATCATGTAAATTCTCTTCATGACAGTGGGGCTCGTTTAGTGCATCAAACTGTTGTTCCACATCAGTAATCCTGTGGCCTCTAGCTTCTTCACTTCTCATGTTTTCGAATTACTATTTACCTGTTATTTGATTGGATGAAGGATTGCTTGGGGTAGATTTTCCTGCTGCCAGGGGATGTGAGTAGCAAGCTCCATTTCTGAGACTCTTTTGACTGCATTATAGGATGTTGTGCAGCAGGATATCTTCTGCAAATTTATCTCCAAGTTTGAAGAGAACTGCAGGAAAATTCTAATTGGAAGTGAGATTGATTATCGTCGTCTTGTGCCAAGAGGAAAATTGGACAAGGTCAGAATTTTGAAAAGGCTGTCTATGAATTTTGTCAGTTTGTCTGGCTTATTACTTAGAGGCATAAACAAGTTCTAGTGTGCATGATTACTAATTTCCTATTCTGTCAGTTATGCTTTTATTTTGATAGATGTGTTTTATTACTGGGTAAAATATCATATTTGCGAAATCTACATAAGGAAATTTCTTCCTTGCTGTCTATTGAATAGTCTATAAAGTAACAGTTTTTCTTTTGTTTTAATTAGGTCAAAGTTCTAAGATCCTATTTGTAACTATATTTTTAAATACTTCAAATTGTTGATCTTAAATGCTTATCTTGATGTTGTATCTCTCTACGCGTGATGAGTGATGCTGTTGTTGTGGTTTAGTCCCATATTGGAAATTCATAAGTCTTTCCTCTATATATGTGGAGGATTCCCTCAACTCACCATCTAGGTTTTGGTTTAGAGTTCGGGCCTCTAACATGCTATTAGAGCCAAGTTTACCTATTGAATCTGTATCCATATGTGGACACTTGGCCCTGCCTGTGAGCCAAACTGGCTGTTCGGCTGGAGGGGGGGTGTTGTGGTTTAGTCTCATATCGGAAATCCATGGGAGCCTTTCCTCTATATATGTGGGGATTCCCTCAACACAACACTTAGGCTTTGGGTTAGAGTTTGGTTCTCTAATAGCTGTGGACATGTAAAAGGTCTGGTAAGCCAAAACACGGTCCATTATCCCCATCTCCAAAGCATAGTTCTGGAGGATGGGTGACTCAGATCTGAGCTATTCAAACCAGATCTGGACTTTGCGACTTCAATCCCACACCAAAGGATCCTGTAGGCAACTAGCCATCCCACTAAATTAAAAAGAAAAGGTGATAATTAGGCTAAGGCTATTGCCAATAGAGAAGCTTTCATTATTTCCCCTGCTACTTCTCTTATAGGTTGAACAACCAAGAAAAGAGCTAGTGGTACTCCCCACTTCTCAAAAAAAAGGGGGGGGGGCAAGATGAGAGCTGTCTCCTATATGCTCTCTACCTTCACATATGGTAGAAGCCAACTCCTACCTGGTTTGTGTAATAGTAGTGGTATGTGTTGCTATTTTTAATCAGAAAAGGAAGACAAAGTAAGTAACTTGCACTAAGAAGGTTCTTATATTGTACTCTCATCTCTGGTAACTTGTTGCCCATCACATAAAATGCTCACTCTGCTACCAGTATGTTGTCAGGATCAGTACCGGATTATGTCTCACTTAAAGACTTTGGATTGGTCTTGGATCAGGACTCATATTGTGGATCTAGGCTAGTAGCAGATCCAGTCCAGTAGAGAAAGGCAGTGGTTTGAATATCCAACTTAGAAGAGCTCCACAGAGACTGCATTGGAACAATACTTGCAAGTCTCCAAGGTCTCCCTAAACCCTAAATCGTGGAGGAGGATCTGTCCAGTATACAAGTTAGGAGTGAAGAAGAGGATTGATGTGTTAGACAGTGGTGATAACATGGTTTGGTCAAAATCCATCCCGATGAAAATACAAGTCTTCCTTTGCAAAGTTGTCCTGAGAAGGCTACCGACTTCTGTAAGAGTCAAAAGATTCATTCTGAATGTTGCAGTCAGATGCACCTTCTGTGGAAGCCAGGAGGCGAGTGAAACATTGATCACTTATTCTGTGCTTGTACAATTGTGGAAGTCTTGTCAAAGATTCTATCCAGATGTGTAGGAATTAGATAGCAAAGTTCAGATAGCCTGCAGGATCTTGTGATTTGGTGGAGGGTGTGCCCAGATTAACCCAAGAAGGAAAGGAACCAGAGAAGAATTTGAGTGAAACAGCATTTTTCCTATCCTAAGAAGAGTAGAGTGAATAGAGACTGAAGAGGGGCAGCATGATGAACAAAATGTTGCAGTTTAACAGAGGCTAGACGTGGAGGAAATTTGTACTTGGAAGTATTACCAGATGTTCTATGACCTTTCTATGGGTAGTCTTTATTATCTTGATAAAGCAAGAGCTGTTTTTTCTCCTTTATTTCATTTGTAGGATTCATAAATGTTACAACAGGAAGGAAGAGGAGAAAACTGGAGGGCACACCTCTTCAATAGCATAGCAATCAATATATACAAGGAGCCCTAACTAGGTGAAGGCCAACAGGCAGACTTCCTACTCCCATTAGGATCCTACTCCCATTCGGATATAAACTATAGTAAGGAGGGCTGTACGGAGATACACAACAATACACAAAGGGAGATACTATCTCTCTTAGTCCCCCCACTAAACTCACACAGGATCATACACCAAGAGTTTGCCAATGAGCTCTCTGAAGCATGTAGTCATTTGTGGCTTGGTGAAGAGGTCAACAAGCCCCTCGGTAGAAGAAATATGAGGTGACAAAGTGCCTGCAAAGATACTGTTGGCAGACTAAATGGCAATCAATCTCAATATGTTTGGTCCACTCATGGGAGACCAGATTGCCTGCGATCTAAAGAGCACTCCAATTGTCACAAAGAAGATGACAGAACCAAATGACCGCAGCAAAAAGTATCAGCCATAGGATGATACTTGGCCTCAATGCTGGCGAAGAGACGGCAGCCTATTCTTTGCTCCGTCAAGAGATGAGAGTGGAGTCAGGGAAGATGCAGAAGAAGCCTGTAGTGGAGTGGCAATCAGTAGGATCACCACCCCAATCAACATCAGTATAAGCATGAATCTCCAGAGTGGCCTTAGACAACATAAACAAGGAGCAATCGAATGGTGCCACATGGATACTGAAACACATGTAGAAGTGCAGCAAAATAGACTGAAGTGGGGGTATACGAGTGTCGGAAAACCTCAGATGGATATAAAATATGTCTTGATGCCATGCTGTACAGATGCTGACGTCAGCAGGTCTCAGGCCGGTGCAATGGACTGGTTTGCAAACAGGAGAGGAAGAAAGGAAAGGAAGAAGAGGAGCGGGCGCAATAGGCCACCTTTTAAGTTAAAACAAATCTTAGCCTTAGGTCTGGATCCTGTTAACTAGAGGCGGGTGGATCCTGCAAACGGGTCTTGGAGACCTGTTTCCCTTCACCCTCTCCACCTGAACAAAAGGTCAATTGCCCTAGCCGCCTCCAGCGGCCACGAACAGGTGGCAGCCGGCAGCAGGGAGGCAGGCGCCAGTGGGAGTGCCGGAGAGCGATTGCGACAGGGAATGCCTAATATGCATGAAGTCTCCCCCCCTCCCCTTCCCCTTCCCCTTCAAATGGTGGTTATTGGCACTAATTTGGAGATCTTTAGCTATAAAACGGCAAGCACACACATGCATGCTGTAGATTGGGCCAGTCTATAGGCCCTTAAGCCATGCTGATTTGTTAGAGTCATGTAGCAATGGCTGCGCTTGCGTACGTTGTTTTCTATAAGATTCTTACACATGATTAACATCCAAAGAGTCTATCATGTGATCATTTTGATGGCATCCTGTATCCCCTCAGCTTCAATCCTGCAGTTACCGCACCGGAGGAGACCAACTGCCACCGCCGTACTGCTTGGGGCACAGGCAGTGACAATGCCTATGAGAAGGTGGAAGAAGACGAGGCTCCGGAGGTCGTGGCTCTAGTGGGTGCCGCACGGGGCGTCACCACCCTAGAGCTCCAACTCAAGCATCGAATCGCCGCAAGTTGTCATGACATCCAGAACTCTGACGACCCCCTCTGTGCGGACCCTGCCGTCCCCTCCATCTCTTTCGGGCACCCTTGGGCGCTCACGAGAGTGTTGCCTTTCTCAGACACCACAGCCCAGCCCCAATGGCTCCACCACCGTGGAGCGTGGCTTGTTGGTCCTGAAGAGCCTAGGAGAGAGAGAAAGAGAAAGAGAGAGCGAGGCCCAGGTGGAGGGTATTTTCATCTTTTCTAGTATTCCATCGTCCCAAGATGAAATATATCGAGGAATGTATTTTTTTTAATTAACGTATGTAAACCTCGGGTTTTTAGAAGGAGTTCGAATATTGTAAAAATTTATAGGAAAATAGTTGTAACTCGTAAACTAATCAACAATTTGTTAAATTTATAAAGACTTGTAGGTAAAAAAAATTTATTATAGAAAAAGAACTATGCCCTCGGAATTGAGGTCCATCATATATATAGTTTCTGTGGACCTTTGTCTTCCCTCATTCCAACACAAAGCTAACTGTCGTTATATCCCAATCACAATTCTGTTCACTTGTTAAGTACCTATAAATATTATATCCAAGACCTATATATGTCCGATCGAGAAGGTGATAAATTTTATTTGCAGTTGGTGGAATAATACCAATATATATATATATATATGTATATATATGAAATTTCAAGAGAAAGGGAGAAGAATAAGGCACAACCCACCCGCCCAGGATGAGAGGTGGTTGTTTATATAATCTGGGTAACAAGTTACATGTGAAGGGATATGAACAGATCCCTTGATTACTGGAACAACTATGGAGGATAAACTGGAACAGCTGCAGGGGATAAAACGGAATGGGTACAAAGCAGAATAGCGTCCACAAGGGATGGGTACAGTAGAGCAGAATCCACATCTGTCCAGATACTTAGCGAGAGACCCACAGGCAGTCCTCATCTTGGGAGGTGGTTGCTGCGTTTCAGGAAGATGGTTCAATACGCCCCCGCAAGCTCAACTCAGAGCTGGTGATGTTGAGTTTGGAGCACAACAGTTGGAAGCGTTGCCGAGACAGTCCTTTGGTGGGCACGTCGGCCAATTGGTCTTGCGTAGAGAGGTAGCAAACTTGAAGAAGACCCCTGGCAACATGTTCCCGTATGAAATGGTAATCAATCTCGATGTGTTTCGTGCGGGCATGAAAAGCTGGACTAGCCACAAGGTACGTGGCACCCAAGTTGTCGCACCAAAGAATGGTAGAAGCAGCAAGAGGAATGCTCATTTCTTTGAGAAGCGACTCGATCCAAATGCATTCAACAGTAGCATTGAAAATACTCTTATACTCAGCTTCCGTATTGGACCCAGCGACGGCCGGCTGTTTCTTCGAGCTCCAAGAGATCAAATTGCGACCAAGGAAGATGGCATAGCCGCCAGTGGAGTGTCGATCGATGGGGCAGCCAGCCCAGTCAGCATCGACGAAGGCCTGAAGAGATAGAGATGACTGTCGATAGAAGAGAAGCCCGTGTGAGATGGTGACCTGGAGGTATCTCAAGATGCGCTTCACGGCGGCCCAGTGATCACCCGTGGGGACAGACTTTATTGACTGAGAAGGCACTGTCTGGTCTGGTAAGAGTGACATATTGCAGAGCTCCTACAATGCTTCGATACTCGGAGGGATCATCAAGCAAGGAAGGTGCCGCAATAGACAAAGTGGTAGCAACCGGTGTGGAGACAAGTTTGCAGGAATCCATTTTGGCACGTTGAAGCACCTCTAAAATGTAGTGACATTGAGTTAAGAGCACACGTTCAGGATGAGGGGCAAGGTTGATCCCAAGGAAAAATCTTGCAACGCCAAGGTCCAGAACAACAAACTCGTTGCCAAGGTTAGATATGAGAGATTGAATGGCTGAGGAGCTGCTACCGGTAATTACAATATCATCCACGTACACAAGAACATAGGCCTTGTGAATGGAGGTGATATTAGAAAATAGAGAGGCATCCGTTTTTGACCTGACAAAACCCAAAGCTTGAAGATGGTTGCTTAACCGGGAGAATCAGGCCCGTGGTGCCTGACGAAGGCCATAACTTGAGCGATGTAATTTGCAAACATGCCCAGGAAATTGTGGATGTGCGAAACCGGGAGGTTGTTCCATAAAGACAGTCTCTTCAAGGAAGCCATGTAAAAACGCATTAGAAATGTCTAACTACTGTATGCCCCAGCCAAAAGGCAGAGCGAGAGATAAAATAATGTGCACAGTTGTAATTTTGATTACCAAGTTAAATGTCTCATGGAAGTCGATACGTAGAAGTTGCCGATATCTCTTTGCCACCAGGCGTGCCTTGTGTCGTTTCACGGAGCCATCTGCCCGACATTTCACTTTGAAAACTCATTTACATCCAACCACATTGTTGTTGGAAGGGCGAGGAACGAGGGTCCATGCCTTAGTATGTAGAAGAGCATCAAACTCAGCAGCCATGGCGTTCCTCCATTTCGGATGTCGAGACTCTTGTGAGAAACAAGTGGGTTCAATAGGTGAGTCTCTAGAGGGATGGACAATACTGTGCAGAACCCGGGGCTTAAATGTACCATCCTGGGCACGGGTGACCATGGGGTGGGTCCATGATGACCTGGTGTAGTAGCCTGATATAGAGAAGAGACTGTTGGCATAGGAGGGATCGTCATCGGTGTGGAGGATGCCGTAGGAGATGCGCTTGGCGAGCCCACCGTGGCTGGGGCTATAGGAGGGGCCTCGGTGGTGGACGAGGCTGAAGGTCCCATGATGTGGCTAGGCACATCGCCTTGTGCAGCGCGGGTAGGCACGTCAGGGGAGAAGCCATGCATGGGCTGGCCACCTATGGGATGTGCTGGTGGCATAGCAGATGAGGAGCATTCAGAGGACGGCGGCTCTAGGATGACCAGTGGTGGACACCACTTGCCGGAGGAGGAGCACCCAGCTGTTGGCAGCTACAAGGTGACCGGCTGTGGATGCCGCAGCTGAGGGACCACCTGTGGTGAAGGTGTTGGGGAGCAACCGACGACGGAGCCAGTGGATGGTTGTGGCCCAAGCATGCCAGCACTGGGAAGGTACATGCCGGTAGTAGTCGAGGAGGCGGGAGGTGGCGAAGCAGTCTCCTTGAAGGGAAAATGCGCCTCGTCAAACACAACATGCCGTGCGGTATAGATCCGTCCTGTCGGAGGGTGGAGGTATGGTTGGCAGTATCGGCCGAAACCGATACGTTTTGTCCGAAACGTATCGGTTTCGGCCGGTACCGATCCGAAACTGGACCCCAACACTGTAGCAGGTCCGATACTTAAAAAAATATTTTTTTAATGGTTTCGGACGAAACTATTAAGGGTTTCGGCTGAAATTAGAGAGGATCACTAATTTTTTTAGTTTTTTGAATGGTTTCAACTGGTTTCGGCCGATACCGAAACCGGTATCGAAACCGCCATCCTTGGGTGGAGGCACCAATATCCATGATGACTACCACTGTATCCCAAGAAGATGTAGAGATCAGATCGGAAATCAAACTTACGGTGGTTGTACGGGCGGAGCCACGGGTAACACGCCCAGCCAAACACCTGCAAAATGCTGATAGTCTGGGACGATGCTGAAAAGAAATTCAAGAGGAGTCTTGTGCTGCAATAGTGGAGTAGGAAGCCGATTAATAAGATACACCATTGTGGTTACTGCTGCATCCCGATAGATGAAGGGAACTGAGGCGGTGCTGAGAAGAGCCAAGGCGATGTTGATGATGTGTTGGTGCCGACACTCAGCAGTCCCGTTCTGCTCATGGGTATGGGGACAGGAGATATGGTGCATAATCCCTTAGAGTCAAGGTGAGTGTGCAATGAACGGTATTCACCTCCCCAATTTGTTTGAACAACCTTGATTTTGGTGTTGAAGTGCCGCTCGACATGTTTTTGAAATCTGACAAAGACATCTAATACATCCGACTTTCGAGCAATGGGAAAAACCCAAATAAATTTACTGAAGTCATCTATAAAATGAACATAATTGAGACATTCAGAGTGCGACTGAATGGGGGCAGGACCCCAAACATCAGAAAATATTAAATCTAAAGGTCGTGTAGAGATAGTCGCTGTCGCGGGAAGCGACTGACAATGGCTCTTGGCCTGTTGACAAGACTGACAAATGAAATTAAATGACTTAGATGACAAAGGTAAATGATAATTGGAGATGACTCGACAGACAGTGCGCAATGCCGGATGCCCAAGCCGCTCATGCCAGGTGGAGGAGGATGCTCGTTCTCCTACAAGTGCTATTGGGGAAGTTTTATTTTGTAGAAGAACTTGATATAACATATGCATAATCGGTCCTTAAAGAAGCAACGCCCCCGTGCATCAATCCTTAATGAGCACATGGTCGAGATGTAATGCAAACAAAGTATTATTGTCCTTTGTAAATTGTCGAACAGAAAACAAGATTTTAGTCATATGAGGAACATGAAGGATGTTGCGAAGAGTAACGGGACGACTAGCAGTAGAAAATATGGAATCACCCGTGTGGGAAATCGACAAACTTGTGCCATTGCCAATCAGCACTTGATCAGTCTCTTGATAGGCTGTAGGATTAGAGAGCTACAGATAATCTGGCCTGACATAGTGCGTAGCCCCTGAGTCCGGATACCATCCGACAGAGTTTGGAGCTGGCGATGAGCCATGGGCAAATAGGTCCGAATTGGGAGTGCCAATATGGAATGCTGCAGGTGAGTCACCCAGAGTCAGTGGACCCGAAGAAGGCGTTGTGGACTTGGATGCCAGAGTTGGATAGGCAGGGGCCTGGTGGCCAAACTGGTGACAGTTGACATTTGGGGATCCGGCCTTGACCACGGCCATGATCGCGACCCGCATTCTGTCGCGGTGCGCAAGTGTTATCACGAGTAGCTGGTGGAGTGCGAGAAGAATTAGCGCAACTAGCGGTGTTGGCAGTTGGTTGGAAAAACTCATCAAGATGTTGTTGGTGTTGAAGCCAACTTTAATGGGCCAGAAGCATTGCATGGAGCTCTTCCAAAGAGAAAGACTCAAGTCGGGTTGTCACGGTAGGTACAAAAGAATCAAAATTGTGGCCGTAGGCTATTGAGAACATGTAGTATAAGGTCAGAGGCGGCAGATATTGGATGCCCGATAGCCATGAGCGTGTCTGCAATAGTCTTGACGTGTTGGATGTAGTCGGTGATGCAAGAAGATCCCCGATGAAGACTCTGCAATTGTGCCTTTAGTTGAAGAATGCATGCCCTTGATGTAGAGGCAAAAGATCGACCCAATACCTCTCACACAGCGCGTGATGTGTCCAGAAACTGATGCAATGAGCCAAGATAAGAGAAGCTGATCTCTCTGACCCCAACGAGCATAGTCGGGATTAGGTGTCGGCAGTGCATCTACAGAAGAAGATGGAAGTAACGTAGGAGGAGGACTGACCGTTCCATCAACCAGGTCGAGCATGCCATGGCTTCGCAAGAGAGGAAGGAACTGAGCTCTGCACAGCAAATAATATGATCGGATGGCTTTTGATAGAACTGTGGGAAAATGGTGAGCCGATGACGATGCCCAGTGTAGGATATCCCCAAACTGCCCCCCGGCCATCAAAAGGAGCTGTGCTCATGAAGAGTACGTCTTCATGTCCATGGATATATGGCGGGTTGCATTTGGAAGATAAAATGATGTAAGATATTGGGATAAACTGATAAAATCTATATTTTGTTGACTATTTTAATAATCAAGAATGTTTTATAAATATTGATCAAATGGTCATGTGGAGGGGGTTGCATCTAAGTTAGATGCACCCCTGGTGTCATTGGGTTGTTTCCTAGCTATATGTGTATTTGCATTTGCATGCATACTCTCCTTACCAGCTGAATTTAATATCATGTATACCCTTTTGTTAAACTTCCATGATTGCCTGGGGTCGAGTTAATTAAACTCTTTCCATGAGATGACTCGGGGCCGAGTTAATATTCGGAGCCTCCCGTGATTGTCCACTGTTGAGTTAGTATGTGCTACGACTTCCTGTTAGCTCAGGGTCGAGTTAATACTCGAGACCTCCGGTGATTGCCCGGGGTTGAGTTAGTACTCCGATCAACCTCCTGTTAGGTTGGTGGTACAGTTGATACTCTTTAGAGTTTGTACTACTCTTGACTTTCCGAGTTAAACCCTTGGGGCCTCCTACTGTTATCTGCGGGGCTTTCCTCCCGGCTTATAATCTGGCGCAGGCCCGGTAATTATTCGTTTAAAATTCGAATTGGATTCGAATTCGTATTCGTTTAATCGGATAAGTATCCGAATAAAATATTCTATAGATAATTTAATCGGATATCGGATATCCGATTATTAATCGGATACGAATTCAGATATTGAGATATCATTGTTAGATATTATATGACCGAAATAAACATTTAGATAAATATCTAAGGATAAACATATTATATATATAATTAACTCAAACCTTAATATGTTGTTTGATTGCTCTTTTTTACCTTTTGTTTCAAAATTTACTTTAAAAATAAGAACTCCAATTACACATATTTGATAAATTATCTCTTATTTTTTAAGATAAAGTCTAATATCTTGATAACATCTCTCAAAATAACAATAACTTTCACTCTTTTTTTTTTTGAGAAACTAACTTACGACGCTTCCACATGGTTCACATGACTCATCTCTGAGTAGGTCTAACAATTATCCGTTTAAAATTCGAATCGAATTCAAATTCGTAGTAATCCGATAATTATCCGAATAAAGTATCCGACCGATAATTCGATTATTAATCGGATACGAATTTAGATATCACATTATCAGTTACGTATCTGATCCGTTTACAGGTCTAATCTGGCGGAGGGGTATGTTGACACGTATATACGACGTGTCTTGTTTTGATAGCTCATCTTGGGGCTCATTGCCCTCGATCTTAATGAGTGGGGCTGTCGTAACCAACAGGCATCTGGCTCAATGGGCCTAGCCATGTTAGTGGGCTTTATTTGGGTAGGATGAAAACCCCCTCTCTCTATAACTTGTGTTGCCATTACTGAAATACTCGCTTAGCTCATGGTAATAATAGTATGCAGAGATTAGACTAGCACAGCTTCTTCTGGGACAGGATACTCGGCCTACAGCGTGGCTCTACCTTCTTGCACTTTTGTTCTTGATTTTATAGCACTTGTCTTTTCACAGGTGCCTCGGCATTTTGTTTTGCGATTATACAGATAAATCTCTTTTAAAATAAATTTCAATGATATATATATATATATGTATATATATATATATATGTATTTAGAGAGAGAGAGAGAGAGAGAGATGTGTAGGATTTAGCCTAGTGCTTGTGGTGGAGGGCACTTTATTAAAAGGAAAAGAAGGTAGAAGGGAAGGATCAGGTCGGCAGGGGGTGAGGCATGATCCACCGGCAACGGGGACAGACGAGTCAGAACCGGGTCGATGTTGTGAACGATTTCTTAATATTATCTTCGTCATGTTGATTCATGAACATCGTGAGCAATTGCTGTACATGCACATCCAGCACCGATCAAATGCTGCAACGTAGAAAGAGAGAAGAAATGATCATAGCATGCCCTCCCATACTATTAATTATTTATATATATATATATACACACACACATTACAAGCCAGACATGTATGGATTCCAATTACATTACATTACGACAAGCATGCCAACCGTGCTCACCATGCATGCATCACGTGATCCGGTTTGATCCCCACCAACATCATCGCGAACTCATCAAGGTTGATGATCTTGTCCTCCGTTTCAATGCTGCTGCGAAATAAACAAATTAATGGTGCAAAGTAGGTACAGACCTAAGGACGAAACGTTGGTTGTTCCCCACCTGGCAGGGAGAGGAGACCTCGTGCTCTGTACCATGGGTTTCTACGTACAGTTTCCTCCCCACTTCCCAGAAAACACACACACACACACACTCTCTCTCTCTCTCACAGCCCCTCCCCATTTCCTAGAACACACACACACTCTCTCTCTCTCTCTCTCACAGCCCCTTCCCAGTTCCTAGATCTCTCTCTCAACCCCTCCCCATTTCCTGGAACACACACACTCTCTCTCTCTCACAGCCCCTCCCCAGTTCCTAGATCTCTCTCTCAGCCCCTCCCCAGTTCCTAGAACACACACACTCTCTCTCTCACAGCCCCTCCCCAGTTCCTAGATCTCTCTCTCTCTCTCTCTCTCTCTGAACCAACTGTACGTCTACTTACGAAATCAACTTGTCTGACGTTATTAGAGACGCCCTCCCATTCCATCCCTCCCGTGCAAACATTGTTTGTAAATAAATCTCAATTTTTTTTCAGATAATTAATTGTGAGTGGAAGTGTTTTTTTTTTTTTTAACAAAAAGATAGCTTGCATCTAACTGATGTTGGAGACATCTATTTAGGCATCATTTGGAAACCCTGCGCATGGTGGGATGTTTTGTAAAATCGGTGCTGCCGTACAAGGAGTTGGATGGTGCAGATTTGCAGCGTCAATATTGCTCCCATCTCATTTGGAAGAAGGTGGGCCTTGTGATCCGTGGAAATCCTCGTGGCAAGATGACTCAAGTCTCCTCTCTCCCCTTTTCCATCCTGTAAATTATCGAACGCTTGGATTTCCCCCATTCGAACCGTGCTCCCAAGAAAAGAAAAACCCTACGTACCTAAGCTGGGAACCCAGATCCCATCTTCAACTTCAACTGAGCGCTCTCCGATCGGACACCCCGCCACGGCGAGCTTCTTCACTCCTCCTAACGGCGGCGTTTGGCCTTCGTCAGCGTTGTCTAAACTCCTCGCAGCGTGAGTCTCCGACCTTCTTCCGAGAGGCAATCGACTGGGGGCGTTCTTTCCCTTCCTCACGACGGGTACAAACGTCAGCTCCATCGGCTCTCATTTCATCGCCTGAACTTTGTTCTACATCTTTTTTCCCCTTTTAATTTGGAAGACCTTCGTCAACCACTACTCAACAGTGATGACATCCTCCCTTCCCGTGGCTCTCCAAATGGGAGGAAAGCCCCATTTTTAAAATCTTTTGTTAATTCTCCGCAGAGGGGAGCCTCCATTCGATTCTTTTGTTTAGATTTGTGATTTGATCCATAAATTGTTGTATCAGTATATGGGTGAAATCTCTCTTCCTTTTAAATTAATTATTCTTTCCCCTATTTCCCCGTGGATACAGTAGACATGTTTCATCTCGGAGCCAATGGATCGGCATTCCGAAGATGGGGCAGGAGAGTCGGTGGGACGTCATTTGTCACGGCGTCACCTGTTCAACGACAACTAGGTCAACGAGCTTCGCTCGCACTCGACATTTGTGTCGGATTGGATGAATGTGAGATTGCACTTCCCATTGCCAATCAACTGGATAAGTTTTCGGCACCGCCCATGGAACATGCAACCAGACGAGATCCCAAACCATCTCCTTACCGGTGGCAGTCTGGACACATTCACATCATGTGACCCCCACGGTCTAACTCCTCGCAGCAACCTTTGGGCAACCTGAAATACAATGAAGTCTCTTGGATAGCTATTCCGGCCATGGGTCATCCATGTCTAGAGATTCACCACATGACCATGGCGGAAGTCCATCGGAGAGGTCCAATCCTAATACGCCAGTACAGGTATATTTTACATCTCAAACGCTTGTTCCAAATTATATAAAATATGTGACTGATAGCCCATACGTGATATCCGACAAACTACCTTCTTATTGATGTGTTTGTTATCCATTCGTTAGCTATTATTCGTAAGTGTTATGCTATGTTATCCATTTGTCTTTATCTTTTATCACAATTCTGCTCACTTGTCAACTACCTCGACTCATATCCAAGACCCATGTCCTACCTAGAAAGGAGACAAATTAACGATCTTTGCGATTAGTGGCATAATACTAAGTTCAGTCGTTGTCGGTGGATCGACAACATATGTATGGCACAGTAATTAAGACTGTGTATGGTATACGTCGGTGTCTTTTGTCTCAACTGATCAGACCCGTACGTACGTACGTACATACATACATAAATTACATAATGTATGCATGTATGTACACAAAAACATGAGAAGCCCGTCAAGTCAAAACAACTCACTTATTTAGATATGTGCATCAAATTATGTAAATATGAATACGACGACTATCACTAGCACATTTATCATTTACCCTCTTCTTTTTTCCTCTCCTAAACTCAAGTTAATTAGTTCTTGTATGTAAATAAAGATTTGAGTTTATGCCTGACAAACTCTCCGTCTTACACCTAATTAATTAAGCAGAGCCCAACAGATCGAGCCAAAAATACAATATTAATGGATGATCTGGCCATGCATCCCACGACACACACACACACAAACACTATATATATATATATATATATATATATGCCGCACACGAAACGCCGACCCCACACGTGGCCAACGCGATCGATCCCGACGGCGAAGCGGCCACGGTGCATAATTTGCTGCGATATTCCCAAACTGCCCCCACGTCAACGTACCTTCTACGGAGGAGCCCCGCTCCCCCAACTTTGCAAAGAAGTCCCCGGATCAATACCCAGTTCTCTCTCTCTCTCTCTCTCTTAAAATTCACGTACCAATAAAAAGACAATTAAGTAACTCCAACAATTATATATATATATCTTAAAATTCACGTACCAATAAAAAGACAATTAAGTAACTCCAAGTCTCCAACAATTATATATACATATATATTAAAAATTACGTACCAATAAAAAGACAATTAAGTAACTCTGCGCGCGCGCGCACATATATATATATATATATCTTAAAATTCACGTACCAATAAAAGGACAATTAAGTAACTCCAACAATTATATATATATCTCTCTTAAAATTTACGTACCAATAAAAAGATAATTAAGTAACTCCAACAATTATGTATATATATATATATATATATATATATATATATATATATATATATATATATATATATATATATATACCTTCCCCCGGAACGGAGGAAGACGGTCGTCCAAATCAATAGACACATTTGTCACGATTGTCTATGATACATCATATATGGTGTCGTCTTTTGCCTCGACTCAGACGCACATATATATAAAAAAGCATGATCAGCTAAAGTCGAAAAAACAAAAAATTAGAAGCCAACTGGATCGAAAAAAGCTAGTCCTTGTTTAGATGCAACTTATGTAATGTCTATGTCACAAGCATGCACGTGTATCATACATATATATTTTTTAAATTAACTCGTATGAGTTCTGTACGTGCAAATGGATTGGTTACAACAATAATTAACCATCCTATATTCATGACTGTACGTAGCGGTTTAGAATTGGTCATCCAAATCACGAACTACATCTCTAAAAAATTATTTTACTATGTAAGGAAAGAGCATTCGATGGAAAAAGACCTACAACTACAAATGAACGATCATAAGCAACTCATAGAGTTATCCCAAGAGTCAACTCTCTGACGGTCAAGTCAGACAACTGAAGTAGAAGGTGGTGGGCACTCGAGGAGAGTGAGAGAGAGGGAGACCAGAGCGCGAGAGAGTGAGGGCTTGAAGATTAGGTTGTATACCCCATGGCCATTAGGTTAGGGCTCTATTTATATCATTGCCTTGGAGTTGGCCGTCAGGTTGCTGCGGCCAGAGGAGATGCGTGAGCCGCCTAGTTAGCTGACGTGCGTAACGAGATAGAGAGGCGTGGGCGTTGTCTCGTCGTCTATTCGTCGGTGAGACGGTGTGGGCGCACTTTTTATCGTTCATCTTCGTTTATCGTTTATCGTCTATCATTTCGGTTTATTAGTGCGTAGGCGTACCAGTCACAAAGTGACAATCTATCCAGATTCTAAATACCGAGGTGGTATGGAGCTGTTGGTACAGGCCGTCTGACTAGTCAGACAATGTGAGTATCGTGTCGGGACCAGAACTCGCCGTGCCATAAAGGTCACGATGTTAATTACATCTCCTCGGAGTGAGAAAAACTTTTGATTAGTTGCCAGGAAAAGGGGACATATGGCCTGAAATTAGCAATAATGAAATAAATGAATGATATTTTAAATTGCATAAGATCAGCACCCCATATTTGGGGGTGAGAACATATTTGGAGATAAAAATATTCAAATCATGTTGGTCATCTTCTTGACCGTTTCATGTTCGGACGGGAGTCCGGGTTGGGAGCATAAAGAAGGACAAAGAATCTTTAAGTAAATGTCTGTCGATGGCGCGATAAGTTTGATATTTGATAAAAGAGTGGGGTTAGTTCCCAACGAAAGTGGGTCATGTTTAGTGAGTTATTGGTCTAGGGCAAAGTAAGGCCATGGCCATGACGGGGGCGGTCCCCGAGGTCCAAGCCCGGGTCGCATGGGCGCCATCCAGCGTTGGTTCCAGTAGATCTTTTTAGCATTGATTTTAGTGTTAATTTTATCGTGTCCGGAGTGGCGTTGGTTTTGGCGTTAATTTTAACGTGTCAACGGGGGGACAACTCCACCATTAATGTGCCGGGGCTCATCGAAGGGGACGTGAGACTGATTTATTAGGGAGAGCGGCATGGGCGGTGTCCTTCCTTCCTATTGCCGGATTGATGCACCTTCTACCATTAATGCGTTGTCGGGGACGTGCATCATGGTCGCTGACAGGGGAGACGCGCGGAGGTATGATGCCTGTGTCAGGCCTGTGCTGGATTAGGAAGTGTGTTAGGACGACGCGCGGAGTAGTGGGCTCGGAGGGGGCCTCCGCGGTGGGCTGACCAGGTAGACCCTAATGGGTTGGATAGATATACCCTCCTCAATAACTATAAAATTCTCTCTCTTATTTTAATATTATTTTTGACAACCATACTGATCTACATCACAATACCGGTAAAGGCACTCCCATCGTCACTAGTATTCCAATAAAAATTCTTATTTAACACTAACTACTCAGTCTTAATTTAGTAAATTTAAGAAATAACTAAAATATATCCTAATCTCTCCGAAGCTCTCTCTCTCTCTCCCCCTCCCTCTACACCTATCTGTATCACTTTATCTCTCTCTCTCTCTCTCTCTCTCTCTCTCTCTCTCTCTCTCATGTTTATATATATATATATATGCATCACGTTAATTGATCCGGTTTGATCACCACCAACACCATCCTCAAGTCCTTCACTTCTCAAGGCCACGTTTGTTTAACCACGCTGCAGCAAACCAACAACGATGCGAACGTGAAGACGAGACGTACGAAGGTTGTTTGTTCCACCCTGCAGAGAGAGAGAGAGGGAGAGCCCTCTTCCTGCTCTGTAGTACCTGGGGAGCCTCTGACCCATACACTTCCCTCGTCAGTTCCCAGAACTTGCTGCTGTGTGCGGGCGCGCGCGCGCGCGCGGAACTTGCTGTGTCGCGCGCGCGGGTGCAGGCCGCACGTTTTGGATGGACATCCGATTCCTCCTGCATGCCCGTCCAACAGTTTCATCCCCAGTTCTCAGAACTTGCTCTGCACCAAAAGCCGCCATGTTTGGAAGGACGCCATCTCGATCCCATTCTCTTCAATCCCCCCCCCCCCCCAGGGCTCTCTCCACTGCAGGTGCTGAGCGAAGATGACTCTACTATTATAATTAATCACGTATTATTTCGACCTGATTTCGATAAGATATTTTTCACGTCTCCTCACGTGCGGCCGATTTTAGATTTTGTCGAGTGAACTATCGCATACGTGAGACGCTGCCTAGATCACAAACATGGATTCTAATATCAAATTAGAGTTAATTTATTTGATTGAGTCCTCCAACTCAAAATCTTAACGTGCTTAACAGTGGAGATGACTCTATTATTATAATTACATCTTATTTTAACCCTCGTTACGGGGTGATTCTAAATCGAGAGAGAGAGAGAGAGAGAGAGAGAGACTTTCGGGTGTCCATCCGAGAGATAATTCCAAATTAGAGTTAATTTATTCGATTACGTTGTCCAACTCAAAATATTAATGTGTTTAATCAGTGGAGATGACTCAATTATTATAATTACATCTTACTTTAACCCTCATTACGGGATGATTTCTAAACCCCAACACACAGAGAGAGAGAGAGAGAGAGAGAGAGAGAGAGAGAGAGAGAGAGAGAGAGAGAGAGAGAGAGAGATGGTTCGGGGCCCATGAGCCCATCAAGTGAACCCCCCCCACCCACTCATATGTGCACTCTTTATTAATGGTTGAGAGAGAGAGAGAGAGAGAGAGATGGTTCGGGGCCCACGAGCCCATCAAGTGAACCCCCACCCACTCAGATGTGCACTCTTTATTAATGGTTGAAATAATTCTTTGTTCGATTCAACAACCAAATATGTTTGGTGATGACAAACCAGACAAACCATATTTAATGATTTGGTTAGTTAATCGCACACGCATAATAAGAATTATATATATATATATATATATATATATATATATATATATATATATATATGGGTAGAGAGTGGATTAGCCCAGCTTTTTGTAGGCCGGGCTAGTTGGTCTCCAGCCTGGCTCTTCCTACCTGCACTTAATTGGTTTCTGCACCAAAGGCGCTCTTAAGCTGGTCTCAATAGCTGCTTGGTAGTTTAATCAGCTTAATAGTTTCATCAGACCGACTTGTCTTTGCACACATGCCTCAGCATTTTGTTTGGGGATTAGACGGATCGAGAATTAATTTCTTTCAAAATGAATAAGATAATATATATATGGAGAGTATGGATTTCTTATTATCAGGTAATAATAGAACAGTCACCTGTTTACCCTTTTGTTCAGCCATTAGATCGCACAAATATGAATCTAATGCCCCCCCCCCCCCCCCCATAAGAAAGAAAAAATAAATATGCTGCGCATCTTCTTCGGCACGCATAAATTCACAGTACTAGAAAAAAAAGTTGGTGACTATATATATATATATATATATATATATATATATATAT
This sequence comes from Amorphophallus konjac, assembly GCA_022559845.1. Taxonomy (NCBI): domain Eukaryota; kingdom Viridiplantae; phylum Streptophyta; class Magnoliopsida; order Alismatales; family Araceae; genus Amorphophallus; species Amorphophallus konjac. Next base: position 313,848,079 of record CM040127.1, read on the forward strand.
ATATATATATATATATATATATATATATATATATATATATATATATATATCGCCATCTCATCGCCTAATAAGTTATTATTTTTTATTTTTTTTAAAAAATTTAGATGAGACTCAAGATCTCTTATTTTTGAGTGAGACCCAAATCTCTTATTTTTTTGAGATTCACGGCAAAAAAATAAGAAAAGAGTCTGAATATTGAAGTGGGACTCGAATCACTATTTTTATTATTTTTTTATTTTTATCTTATATTTCAAGATAAATTTTGTTGGCTTGTGTCCTACTCTAAAGTAAAGGACTTCAGATCTCATCTAATAAAATTTAAATTTTAAATAAAAAATAATACATAGGGAGTGATGAGATGACGGCCACACCAATTGATATTTGCATCACTTGATAATCTCCACACGCGCGCGCGCGCGCGCGCGCACACACACACACATATATATATATATATATGGAAGATGTTTACGTGGGGTCGACCCCATGGTAATTTGTCATGGGACCAACATCTGAGTCCTTCATCTCATGGGAGAGATGATCGCATGTAGTCGGCCTCATGCGATTAAAGGTTCAGATGTCGGCCCGATGACAATTTATCATGGGACCGGCCTCACGTAAACATTTTCCTATATATATATATACACACACGCACACACATCTGAGGAGGGAGAACATTTATGTTGGGGAGCCGATTACAAAGGGTTTTCCAACAGCTTTCGAGGGTCCATGTAAGAAAATTTCAAATGCTGCGGCATTATTAGAATTGGAATCTTGATTCACGATTTCTAAAACAAATTGCAAGTTGGGAAGGCAGGACTGCTCTGTTCCCCCGGATGGCCACCCTGTTTGATGGCAAGGGCACAGTCGCCTCAGAATCTCAAATATATGTATATGGTGCAGGTGATGCCGGGTAGTAGGAAGGGTTGATACAGAACTGACCCCATCTATGATCCATCACTGCTATTATTCTTCCCTGCCACTGAAGGGAGAGGGGAAGCCCCATCAGACAACAGTGGGAGTAACCATGTCCAGGTACACATCACCAACCGAGGTAAGCAATTTTTTTTATTTTATAAAGGGAGAAATCGGGGAGAGGATAGGGGACATGACATAGTGGAGCATTTCAGACAGCACGTTTTGGCGCCTCCGGAAAGTGCCCTCCGAGAGGTGTCGGAGGTGTCTACACACGCACCCCCTTAAATGTGCGGCAGAGCGGAGTATCATTCGGGTCACACCCACATAGGTCTCTAAAATTGGGGGCCTTACACTCCCCCGAGTAATGGGAGAGACAAAATTTGAATCCAAGATCTCATGATTCTTCTTGAGATAATGAATCAATTGGACAACCCAACTGATTTTCAATGGCAACTTGACATTTGGCATACTTAATTTTATAATTGATAATCAAATGGTGTTTCTTCTGCCATCTTAATTGGACGAAGGTGACAGTGCCCATGAAGGTTTCAATTCAGCTGTTGTATGGCAAATAGCGTGTAATAATTAGGATTAAGAATTGGAAGGGTGTACATGGTGTGGATTCGTGTAGGACAGGATAAGATTTATAGGGTGTTTGAGAATACTTTTTATAAATGCACATATTACAAAGTTACAAAATACACACACGTACACAATAGGGTTGATGCTTACTCTGTAACAAATGAGTTAATCTGGGTGAACAGGGGAGAAGATGGTGCAGTCGAAAGAAGGGAGGACGAGGTGGTGCGGTCGGCGGGGGTCACTGGTGGGGCAAGGTGGAGGGGCACCCATCGACTGAATCAGAGAGAGAGAGTGAGAGAGAGGTGCATTGCAGATGAAGGCGTGAGCGGGTGTTGACGTGATTGACATCGAAGGGGGGGGGGTGGAGATAAGGCGGGTGTTGTTGATGAACGCATTGCAGATGAAGACACAATGTCAAGGCAGTGCCTAACACTGCGGAAATCATGGAAGGGGGGTGGTCACATGGGTTGGGACGGAGGGGATGCGGGTAGTCCCCTGCACCGGTCGCGCCACTGCACACATGTCGACTGCCATCGCCCGCCGGCATCACTCGCCGATCGTCACCCGACTTCCCCCTTCCGTGCTTGCGCCGCTGCTCTTGCCATCGAGAGCCCTCTGTTGCCACCTCCGACCACCGCATCACCCTGTACCACCACCGTCGCGAGAGCTTAGGTGATCCACCACCGCCGTGCCCCCTCGCCCTCGCCGGCCTCACCCTACTGCGCCCCATTTTAATAACAAAGAGGGCCTAAAAGAAAGAGACCTTATCAAATGTGTCTTCTTTGGGTACTCTTTCTTTCTTTCTTAATTTAGGAGAAAAAATTAGTAAAAGACTGCAACCAAACAGCCTATTAAACTACATCGTGTGTTGGGTGCCACTTTATATTAAAATCCAACGAAGGCAGAAAGAGAGAAACAGGCCGGCAACAGTGTCATGCCCGATCCACCGGCAACGGGGATGGAGAAGGAGTCGTCGTCGGAATCGGGTCCTCCGCGGTGTGAATTAACGAGATTCTATGCTGTCAAAATGCGATTATTCAAGTACATCATGAGCATTTGCTGTCGAAAGGTTTTTATTAATGTTTGGTGAGTATATCCATGCCAGAGGCTTTGGATGGCAAAGTTTAATTGAAGCCATCCAAACTATATATATATATATATATATATATATATAGAGGTGTCGCCCCAATCCAAACTCTCAAATGTATTAAGGGTTTTTTTCTTCGAGAAGAGGTCACCCTATTAAGGTTTATCGTCTCGACCGATTCGTCCATCTCGGTCACGGGCTAGAACGGGTCGGGTCGATTTTGACTCGATCCGTCTCGATCCATCTCGCTCCAAGTGTGGATAAAAAAGATTATATATATATATTATATATAATAAAATAAAATAAAAAAGATATTATATATATAATATAATATAATATTAAATTAATGGGACGATTCGGTGACGACCCACGACTCGGGCGTCCCGCCCACAGCTTGGGTCGGGTCAGGTCGTGCGGGTCGACAAACCCTGCACCCTATGATAAAAATATTGGATGCGAAAGTGGAATTTTATGAAAGTATTTTTTTATAAATTTATTTGTACAATAGTTTATCTTATTTTTATATATTTTTTGATGACCTCATTATATAATGATACTTGCAAAATTATTTGTTAGTATGTTATTAAAATCTCGTATATAGCGATCTCGTTAATTAGTGTTCAACTAAAATTTGAAAAAATAAAATATCTCTAAATATTGCTGATAAACACACACACACATTCTCTCTTTCTTTACAATTATCTATCTCTTTATCTTTCATTCTCTCTCGCACTGACTCATTGATTTTAAGATTTTTTACATGAAATTCATTGTAAAATTTGTAAAAAAGTTATTTAGGTAAATATATTAGTAGACATATCACTATATAAATTTAAATTATATAAAAATATCATATATATTTATAGATATATTATTCATTTTTATCAAAAATTTACAAAAAATCACACTTAATATTAATATATTATTTGAATTAACCTAACGATATGTCTACTGATATATTTCTAAAATTAACTTTTAACAAATTTATCTCTAACAATAATTTTAATACAAAAATCTTAATTTTATACATGAAACCCATTAATGTGATAGCCACGCTCTTTCAAAGATAAGTGTACATGAAAAACAACAAACATATATTGAAACTTATACATAAATGCCATTGTGGTGGTGCTGTCACCCCCTCACTCTGTTACCTCCTGTCTAGGGCTGTCAACGGGTCGGACTTAGGTCGGGCTTAGATCGGCATGATTCGGGCTCGACTTATTAATATTAAAATCCGAGTCCGGCCCGGGCTAGAGCCGGGCCTGATACTATTAAAAAATCATAATGTCTGACTAAGGCCCGACCCGGCCCGACAACTTAAATAAAAAATAAAAAATAAGGAAAACCAATACATTTAATAATATAAAACTTATAATTTCACTAGATTAACTAAAGTTTTGATATTAATTACATAATTTGTATAAAAATAAAGTTTTAAAAATTTTAATTATGTAAAATAATATAATTTTAACTAAGTAGTTTTTAAATTTTGAAGGAAGGAAAACAAAGAGAACGGACAGGGCCGGCCAGCGGGCCGAACTTAAAGTCCGAACTCGGCCCGTGGGCCTAGTCGGGCCGGGCTTTTAGGCCCGACTAAGAGTCCACGGGCCAGAAAAGGCCTTCGGCCCGGCCTTAAATTAGGCCAGGCCCGCGGGCCTGTCGGGCCGGCCCGGCCATTGACAGCCCTACTCCTGCCATTGTCTCCGTGTCTGCTATATCAATCTCACCACCACCGGCGACGGGGAGAGGGGGAAAGGGTGGCTGGGGTGCTGGGGGGCGGTCCAACACTATGAAGGGGGAGGGGAAGAGGGGTCCGACAGTGCAGGGGGGGTGGTCCGGCACTGCACATGGGGAGGGGGCGAGGGGTCCGACACTATGCAGGGGGATTGTACAACCTCACCACCGTCAAATTCTGCCCGCCGGATTCCGCAACCCCATCGCTGCATCCCTGTGACGCTCCCTCCCATCCTCTTGGCCACTTCGCCGCTACAACCTCCTCCCATCTCCCTTTGCCCATGCTCTCATCTTCACCCACCATGTGCCCTCCATCTCCCCGCTGACTTCCCGCCACTGCAAACCCCCGGAGCCACACCACATCTACCGCTAGCAGCCACGTCCACGTTCCCCTTCTGGCTGTGCCCCTGCCTCCATGACCACCCCTTTTGTAACCCCACCGCCGCCACCCTAGGCCGCTCTATTCCTCCTTTGCCCGGGGGCACATGTCAGCCCTGCCAAGAGTCGCTGGAGTCCGTCGATCTCTTCCCCTCGCTAGGCACGTCGGTCACCCCCCCTCCCCGCCCCCCTCCAAGTTTGCCCCCTCTCTCCGGGCCACCGCTGCCTCTCCCAAACATAAACCAACAATGGCTTCACCGCCATGCATTAGGCTTTGAGAAACTCTGAGACAGAGGTGAGGACGAAGATGACTCTGTAAAATTTTATTATTTATTTATATATCTCTATCAAATGTATTATTTATATTTTAAAATTTTATTTAAGATTTTTTTATCAAATAATGTAGATCTTAAGAGAGATAATCATAGGTATTTTTATCTTTTCTCATATATGATTAAACAAAACTAGGGTGAAGTTGACGAGTGATAACAGAGTTATAAAGATAACATACATATAAAATTTTCAAAATAGTGAGAATATATATGATAATACATATTTAGGCGTGATATATTTATAATTTCATCTATAATAATAATTTATACGTAAAAAACACTTTAATTTATTAGCATACAACACTTATCACCCTTTAAGATGTGGAGGTATAGAATCCTTTGCCCACCTCCTTTCAATTCTCGTACTAACATCTCTCACTTCCTCCCAGACCCACATTTGAAACGTGATGGGGCCGCGGGTGGAAGGTAAGTGGGCATCCACCCTCCCCCTACTGCCTATTTACACACGCCCCGTGCGCACACGCGTCCGCGTGCACACGCACACACACGTAAATAATTTCTCGAAATAAGATTTATTGACTCGGTGATCTGTATCGGATCGGATCTTCCCTGATCTGATATGGTACGCCCGAGTCACAATTAACTCAGTCCGACTCGACTTGCATCATCTCTTCTCTCTTCTTCTCTCTCTCTCTCCCTCTCCCTCTCTCTCTCTCGCATTGTGACTCGACCCGACTCGACTGATCCTGAGAGTCATCCGCAACGTATCGAATTTTTTCAGATACGATACAATACGTCAGAATCGACCCGAGTTAGACCGAGTCGACAAATCTTATCTCGAAATTGATCATATTAGGGGGGTTTCCATCCATCTTATCTATCTGCTGGCCTCTCCAAGACCCCTGTCCTAGGAAATCGACAATTTCTCTTTGCCATTAGCGGCGTAACACTAAATCCAATCAAATCACTAGATCACACACTACGCAAGACTATCTATCCTACGTAATCCAAGAGCATCTTTTCTTTAGTTGGAAGTTCTACTTCTCTAACCTTAACCAATTAACCGGGTCACTTCTTTAGGCACTCACTGACTTTCTCTCGTCGATTTGACCCACCCTAACTTGTTATCAAACATGTCTCATGTGTATTATGGTACGTGAAAAAAAAGCTAAAAAACTCAAAATTTCGAACTCATTAGTGCACCGAGGGGCGCAACGGATCCACTCGGGCCACAAGAGGAAGATGGGCAGAAGGTCACCACCCCTCACTCCACGAATCGTGTAAACACGGGGCCAGGGTGTCGGGTCTTCCCATCCGCCACACATGAAAAGCCAGCCAAACGCCGGCCCCGCACGTGCCAAACGTTCACCGGGAGAAACCCGGAAACAGGTGCCCTCCCCCGCAGGGGTATTTTGGTCCTCACGGCCCCCTGTTTAACGGTCAACGCGTGGAAGGAGGACAAAAGGGACCCCGACGCCGTCGCGCCGACAGTGCCGGAAGCGAGGAAATCTCCGAATTACCCTCCCCCCGGGCCCCAGCAGCCTTCTTTGAAGCGGAGGCCCCCTTCCCTTTCCCACAGAAACGCCAGACGCAAACGCGGCAGTGCTTCCTCCCATCTTCCCCGCCCACGCCCCAACAGCATCCAGCACCATTCCAAGCTGTCCTCCATGGCAGCGTGGCCTCCCCCTCTCCTTCCTCGAATCCCCTCTCCCCACCCACTATTTAACTCCGCCACCCCGATCTCCCATCCCCCACCGCATCGATCATCGCCTCCGGTCTCCTTCTCAACTCGCGCGCTCTCTCTCTCTCTCTCTATACCCAGTTCAGTCTCTCTCTGTTCTACGTATCCATCTCTCCTGACAGGCAGAAATCATAGCCGCCGGCTCAAGTGGGTGTTCGCAAGTTCGCATCTTGTGCTTCTTCTGAGATGGCGAAGAACAGGCAGGGAGAGTACTTCGAGGACCACCTGCCGGTCATGGCGGAGCGGCTGGGGGGGCAGGCGCTGGTGGAGGAGCTGTGCGTGGGGTTCCGGCTGCTGGCGGACCCCAGGCGGGGGCTGATCACGTTCGAGAGCCTGAAGCGGAACGCGGCGGCGCTGGGGCTGGGGGGCATGACCGACGACGAGCTGCGGGGGATGCTGCGGGAGGGGGACGCCAACGGCGACGGCGCACTGGACCAGATGGAGTTCTGCGTGCTCATGTTCCGGCTGAGCCCCGAGCTGATGGCGGAGTCGCGCCGGGTCGCCGGCGAGGCCCTCCGCTACGACCTCATGGGCCGCAGGGGCTTCTTCTCATGATCATCATCCCCCCCCCCATCTTCTATTCCTTCTTTTCTGGGGCTCCCTCATGATTTTGCTCCCCCAGTCCCCTTTCTCTTCTCTTGGGTGTGGATGCCAAGTCTTTTTCTTTTCCATGTCCCCTTCTTAAGGCTTAGGAAGACAAAAGAAGGGGAAAAGTTGTAGGATCTCTGTGTATTTTTACCGGATTAGATTATGAGAATTACATTGACAGGATCAGCACTTGTCTTTCTCGGTTCCTTGTCTGTTCTTTCTTTCTTTCTGTTGAAGGGAACCATCGAAGGAGGAGGAAAGGAGATCAAAACCCGGAAAATGGAAACTCTTCTTTGATTTAACCATGGTTTGTTGACTCGGTGATCCATATAGGATCAAGATCGCTCTGATTCGATATAATACATTTGAGTTACATGCAATTCAGGTTGACTCAGTCGTCCCCCATCTCACCCTGCAAACATTTCTTCTCCCATCTGGACACCTTCTCACTCCGGTGACGATTTCTTCTCCCCCACCCCCCACTCCTTAGACCACCCCCGCACTTGTCTTTCTCGGTTCCTTGTTTCTTCTCTCTTTCTTCCTGCCGAAGGGAAGTACCCAAGGAGGAGAAAAGGGAGTTCAAAACCCAGAATCTGGAAACTCTTCTTTAAACTTGGATTATCGATTGTTTCCTCTCGTTAGCATCCTTAGTATTGAAGCCTTCATGGTCTAAGGAGACGTATAACTCGTTTGGGTTTTGGTGGCAATAAGATATGCAGGATGTTGGAAACAGTGTTTCCCCTGCATGCCCAAGACACACAGCCCTGGATATTGGAATTACAGAGAGAGAGAGAGAGAATTACAGAGAGAGAGAGAGAGAGAGAGAGAGAGAGAGAGATTAATGCCATGCCGTCGTTGTCTTCCCCAAGGAAGCTGAAGATTTTTCATTCTGGATTCGCAGTTTAGTGAGCGCAAAGGGGACCCAAATTGCCAACAAAGGGGAGACAGAGTTCCTGGTCGACATGCAGCAGTTGCTGAAGGCTGCAGTTCCTCTGTTCTCTTCAATCGCACAGTTCGGATAATGTCTTGTGATTGACACCTCAAAACTGTTGTCGCCGTATAAGAACTATGGCCTTGTACTATTGACAGAATATCGTCTCACCGTGGTGACTTAGACGATTGTGCCAACCCTACTAATTATTATCGATATATATATATATATATATATATATATAAATGACAAAAAATAATAATATATAATAATGTTAATAAAGAAATATATAAGATAGTTTACTTGTGAAATAATAATTTAAGAGTGATTTAGCTTCAATGGTATTGGTTGAAACAGTAAACAAATTAATGGTTGATTAAATTAATATTTACAATAATTGACATTAGCTTTTAAATTAAACAAGAGTGTATTAATTTGGGTTAATTTTAAAATCGGTAATGTGCCGTAAAAGGTTAAAACCCTAGAACCAATAAGAAATTGGTCGACCATATAAGCTAAACCTTAAAACTAATTAGGTTAGAGGAGTTCGAATGAGGCGTACGTGAAATTAAGATTTGGTGTAATCTCTATATCTCCATTTTTATCGTATTTATCATAGTAATTTTAAAATTTTAAGAAAATAATCATTTTATCTCTTTGTATTGATATATGAATAATTTTCTATTTAAAGATAAAGATAAGTAGGGACACAATGAATCTTTTCTTAAGGATTTCAGACATATTATGATAAATACGATAAAGATATAGACGTAATTTCATAAGATATTAAGAGTGTAAGAGTAATTTTTTTTACTCTTCGTTATTGTCACTTGAAAAATTTCTGTCACTTGGAAAATTTCCATGGTTTGCTCTGTTTTGGTTTCGTTTCGGAGCTGACAAGTGAATTTTGGAGAATTTGCAGAAGGAAATTGGAGAGCACGCACCTCCCAGAACAGCATACTTCTGCTGACAGAACTTACAACAGTGTAGAGATTTCAAACTTGGTTGGTTTCTTTTCTTGGTCAAACACATGCATTGGCATGTGCTGCTTAAGATTTTTTTATCTCGTCGGCATTTGCACCGAGGAAAGTTGAATGAGAGGAATCAGAACTTGCAAATGAGTGTCAGCTGCTGTTGAACGAGTCTATACAGATCAAAGGTGTCCTAACTTGCAAACAGTCTATGTTCAGCATGGTCCATCGACTCAGTCTGAGTCGGGGTGACTCGAGCGGATCAACGCGGATTTACAAAAATCAGAGACATGATTCGGACGACTCGGATCGAGTCGCTCCTCCTTCCCTCTCTACCCTTCTCTGCAACCTTCTAAACATGCTCCGGCGAGGATCCGACGGTGGTGACAAAGATCTAACGGTGGTAGACAAGATTTGGCAGTGGCAACAACGATCCAACCAAAAGGGACATTGTAAGTCACGGTGGAGAACTGACAGGGGTGGGGGGGCGCCAGGGTGGGCTACCGAGGTGGAGGGGGAACTGATGTGGGGGAAGAAATTGCCGCCGAGGTGGGAGGGCGTCGGAATGGGAGAAGAAAGGTCTGCCGGGTGGGGTGGGAGACGACAAAGTCGGCCCGAGTCACATGCGACTCGGGTGTACTATATCGGATTAGAGCGATTCCTATCCGGTACGGATCACTGAGTCGACAAACCTTGATGTTCAGTTATTACCGTCGTGGTAGATGAGGAATCTAATTAGTTATGATCAGCTTGTAAGTGGTAAAGTTTGTAGAGAAAATATTGCAATCTCATGGTGAGATCTCAAGGTTCATTGCCCTAGAAAAACTGAGTAGTCAAAACTGCATGTAAAAATTTTATTTATTTCATCACCTTGGATTATTCTTAACCCTAGTTAAGTTAAATATTGTATATGAAACCGATGGCATAGACTTTATTATGTAATGAATAAGATTTTGGGGGTTTTTAACTAAATAGTTGTTTTATAGGAGCTTATTCTTAATTTTGATTTTTTATATGGGACTTATTCCTGAAAAATGCCTTCTTTCTTTGGGTCAAGGGAACATGATATAGGGCATGAGAGAGGGGGAGAGGAAGAAGGAGGCAGGAGGGGAGAGGGGAGAGGGGGGAGAAGCTACTAACTAGGGGGCACCCGAATAACCTCTCAAGCACCTCTAGGAGAGGGGGAGAGGAAGAAGGAGGGGAGAGGGGGGAGAAGCTACTAACTAGGGGGCACTCGAATAACCTCCTAAGTACCTCTAAGAGAGGCCCACATGTGCCCACCACATGGCACGGAAGAGGGGCAACTCCAGTGAGATAATCCCACACCTCATGTAATAGATGGGGATTGAAGCTATGACCATCTCCTTGCAAAGAAGGTGGGTGTCCATTGCAACTAGTTTGCACGTACACTTCAAATGGAATTTTTCTATGGTGATATTTTAACATGCTTGATGTGTCATCTTGAGCAGTAAATTTGTAGCTTTTTGTTTCTTTTTTCAGTTATTTATTATTGTATTTGTTGGATGTCTCTCAACCTCATCCTAGTCGCATCTAGATTGGGATTCCGAGGGTGGCAGATGGTAACTGATTCCTTACTTGGACCTATCGTCCTCTTGCTCCTCCTGTCTTCGCCAAGGGCATGAGGAGTTCAACTACAAGGACACTACTAGTGCCATGACCACCACTGATCCTACTATTCACTGTGATGTGCCACCCCGCCATCAGGCTAAGCCTCCTGCTCGTCAGCGTCCTCCAGCCCAGCTACTTTGATGCCGAATAGACCAGCCTGCTATATATTGCTGCTTCACAAGAGGAGCCAAGAGCAGAGGTGGCCCCGTCTGGGGGGAGGGCATCCCTCTATCGCAACCTTATTTTCTAGATCTGCAAATGCACAATTTGTTTGTCGCCTTGCAGAATATCTTTGAAAATTCATTGCCTTACGTTGATGGTGGTATTTATGAGAATTATGTTTGTGAGAAGGAAATGATGGTGGCCTTGAAAGCTCACCCTGTTGCACCAGGTGCATGCCCTCTTGCTTCAAAGCTACCTCCCCATGTGCAGACATCTGATGTTGAGTCTGGCCCGGATGTCACACCGGATGCCTCTCATGCCTTAAAGCTTTCTACCGCTTCACAAATGGTTGATGGTGATCCTAGTCCGGATGTGGCACCAAATGTTACCCCTGCATTAAAGATCCCTCCTCCCTCTTTTCAGACGAATGATGTTGCTCTTCTTCCAGAGGCTGCACCAGATGTTACCCCGGCACACATGGAAGATGCTGCTATTGCTCCGATTTCAGATGTTCATCCCACAGTGATGAGGGAGAAGATTAGTCATTTTTTAATTTTCTTAGGTACGATGACTTTTATGTAAGTCTAAATTTAGAGTCAAGAAAAAAATGTTGTTATCTTTAGTTTAGACTATGTTGTAGTTATTGAGACTCATGTATGGACCTAGATAGTAGTCTTATGTTACTTTTGTTTAGGAGTATTTAGATCCAAAGAGCCTTGTTAAGGTTAGGCTAACGCCATAAATATGCTTGTAAGTCTATTTTTAATTTAAGAAAGAATTAAGGTTGTAAATTTTAAGAATTATTCCCCGGTTCTCTGTGAAGGAGATGCTCCTATGATGGTCCATGTGAAAGGGAAGGCAAGATGCCTACATGCCCACCTCCAGTGGTCTTTGTGAAAAAGAGGGCTAGCCTACACCCCCACCTCTCTGACGTGAAGCCGCCCTATTTATTCTACATCAAATTGGTATCAGAGTCGATCTCAACTTCTTCCATGGAGTTGAAGATCCGTGCAGCACCATCACCATTGCACTGCACTATTTTTTGTAACCCCATCATCACAGCATGTATCTTTGTCTTCCCCTCCTGCCTGGACAATTGAGCTGCTTGCAACCACCACCGCAACCCAGTCGCTATTTGCCATCACAACCATCTGCTATAACCTCGCCATCTACCGTTTGCCTACAACCACCAACCGCCGCCAAGGAGGCCGACACCGCTCTTCTCCCTGTTCACAGCCAACGCCCTAACCACCTGCATCTTCTTCTTCCTCCCTTTGTCCTCCTCCCTCTGGTCCGAAACCTTAACTGCCCCATGCATCACCGTCCTTGCTCACCCACGGCAGCCCTGCCGCCTTCCTTTTCTCCCATCTCCAAACCAACCACATGAAATCACCTAGCCTCTTGCCGTCGCACAGTAAACCCCGCACCCTGGTCTAAACGCAATCACCAACGCCGTTGTCATGCCTCGCCGGCTCTTCCCCTCCCTCGACCTCTCATTTCTCTGTTCCCCCCATCATTGCCACAGCCCACCGCACACCACCAGCCAGCCATTCTTTTCGTTCACGGTAACCCTGATCTCCTTCGCTGAGAGCACATCATCCCCGATCTCCCTCTTCGACATTAAATGCATGCTCACATCGTTTTGAAATCCCGTTCACTACTACCTCTCTAGCCATACCCATCTCCATAATTTGCTTGTAGAAATACTGGAATTGTTAGATTTTATGTTTAAAATTTTCAAATTTGAGTCTTTGTTATTTTGTCCCACATTGAAAAATGGAAAAAGTTTTCATATACTTTTTAGTTGGGACTCTTGGCTTTAGTTATGTACTCCTATGGGGAGACTATGGAAGGTGGGTTATGTGGGCTAATTGGGCTCTTTGGTCCATTTCTTATTTAGCGCGCACGCCTTGCCTTGCCTTGCGTGCGATTCTCAATCTTTATTTTATTTACTATTTTTTGACCGTTTGACTGAGATTTCAAACTTGGTTGGTTTCTTTTCTTGGTCAAACACATGCATTGGCATGTGCTGCTTAAGATTTTTTTATCTCGTCGGCATTTGCACCGAGGAAAGTTGAATGAGAGGAATCAGAACTTGCAAATGAGTGTCAGCTGCTGTTGAACGAGTCTATACAGATCAAAGGTGTCCTAACTTGCAAACAGTCTATGTTCAGCATGGTCCATCGACTCAGTCTGAGTCGGGGTGACTCGAGCGGATCAACGCGGATTTACAAAAATCAGAGACATGATTCGGACGACTCGGATCGAGTCGCTCCTCCTTCCCTCTCTACCCTTCTCTGCAACCTTCTAAGCATGCTCCGGCGAGGATCCGACGGTGGTGACAAAGATCTAACGGTGGTAGACAAGATTTGGCAGTGGCAACAACGATCCAACCAAAAGGGACATTGTAAGTCACGGTGGAGAACTGGCAGGGGTGGGGGGGCGCCAGGGTGGGCTACCGAGGTGGAGGGGGCACCGATGTGGGGGAAGAAATTGCCGCCGAGGTGGGAGGGCGTCGGAATGGGAGAAGAAAGGTCTGTCGGGTGGGGTGGGAGACGACAAAGTCGGCCCGAATCACATGCGACTCGGATGTACTATATCGGATTAGAGCGATTCCTATCCAGTACGGATCACCGAGTCGACAAACCTTGATGTTCAGTTCTTACCGTCGTGGTAGATGAGGAATCTAATTAGTTATTATCAGCTTGTAAGTGGTAAAGTTTGTAGAGAAAATATTGCAATCTCGTGGTGAGATCTCAAGGTTCATTGCCCTAGAAAAACTGAGAGTCAACTGCATGTAAAAATTACCTCAGCTAGAGAAAAATAATCAAAGACGTTCAGAATCAAATCTTTCCCATCGAAAGAGAAGTTAGGGTTTGACAGTCTCTCCTTTAGAAGTGGAGTGCAGATAATAAGGAGTCCATCCTACTAGTACTAGTACTGTCATTGCAGAGTTACAGGGTTATGATTCTTGGTTTGCACTTGTGTTTATAGCAGAGTTATCGTGATATCGTAATGGAGTCAAACTGTCTAGTGCTCATCCGTCGGAAATTTTGATGAAATTAAATTTTTTAATAAATTTTCACACGAATTTTTATCCAGTCAGAAATTGCCGTTTCTTTTTTCGCCTTTTCTTGTAGTGCTTATAAACTCAACTGACAAGTATATTCCAGGGATCCTCTACCCATGGTGGGATGAACTGCTCGCGATCAACGAGATGACTACTCGCGATCAAGTCTACTATGACTGTCCATTTCCAGCAGTCGTCAAAGAGTACAATCGAGCTACTGATGCTTTAGCCAACTATTTTGCCCGAGTCAAACTTCTCTTGAGTTCTCATCTTTATCTAGCATTCTTCCCACCCTAAACATTAAGATCATCATGGATAAATTTGGTTTCTCTCATTTTCACTTTTGATGTACATGACTTGGAGGTGCTTCTCATGTTTGTTTGGATGAACCAAAGTTTGTAGACCCGTTCGTATCGATCTTATCGATTTTTTGTCGATACGATATGATATGATACGGTAGTATATCATAGCGTACCGTTAAGTGTCAATAAGACTATATTACTTCATAAATATTATTATAATAAAAAATATTAAATGTTTGATTGTGACTCATTTGGTTAATTTTTTTTAATTGAGGTGGAGGTCACCGGTTCAAATCTCACATATTTCATGATTTTTGGCATCAACTTAGAAGAGAATATAGGAAACCTCACATATTTTATCATTTTGGCATCAATTTAGAAGAGAATAAAGAGAAAAAAATTACAAGAGTGAGTCGTTTGTGAGTTTCAAACTCAAAATCGCCCCCTAACTGATGAAGTCATTCAACTAACTTACCTAATGATGTCTTTTAAATTTAAAATAAAATACTTAATATATAAATCGTACTGATTGTGTATCACAAATTGATCATATCAGCTCGTGACTGGTACGATCTAGTACGGACGATTCATCTTGTATTGAATCGATTTGTAAAACTTCGGACTGAACCTCTCTAAGAGTTAGGCCGGGGTGTCCTAAAAAAGTTCTCCGGTTCAAATAAAAAAGGATAATAATGAGTAGGTCGAAGGCTCTGAGAAATATGGGGATAGGATGACCGTGGTGACAGATTCACGAAAGTCTACAATTTCTGTAAATGCTTTCTTTTATTTTGGAAGACATATATCATAATATCATACCCTTTAATTAGAGAACAGCTCATATATATGTAGTATGATGGAGCCGTCCTTATCAACTATATGAATTGTAAAGAAAAATGATGAAGATGCTATTAAGGACTGCCCCAATGGTTAGATATGTAGTTCTTCATTTAGTTGGAGACAATTATTATTAATTTACTTAGGTGCTGTTTGTTTCGATCGTAGTTTTCTAGTTTTTAACATCTCTAATTTTAAATCAGTATATATTTTTTGGTTTTAAAGTTGAGCATTTTTTTGGGTAACCATAAAATAAAAACAATTTTTCTTTTGTTGGTTTATTATAATTTTAACACATTTTCTCTGATTTTGTTTCTGATGGATATTGGCCATATATCAAAACAAAAAAAAATTTAGTGTCACATCAACCAACATAATCTCATTTACATTGTCTTACAATCAAATACATAACCAAAAAAGCAAGAAAAAATAGAATAATTACAACATTTTTCGGTGTCTTATGATTAAACAAACAAACCCACCTATCACAAGAAAAAGAGAAACAAACCCACACTTAACAGAAACACATACTATCAGTATGGATGCAGGTTAAGGGTACATCCGCATTCGAATTCAATATCCTTATCTGATTCTAATGAGTTGTTTACTTACCTGAAAACGTGAAATCATGTTATGACCCAATGGTATTGTCAGAATTACATATAATCGCGTGATATTTATTTATTATTTTATAATATGAATCATAAGAAATAATCTTAATTAAATTGAATTTTACTAATAGCGGTGGAGATATGGTGGCCCAAATCACGATCCACATCTTCAAAGATTTATTTGATTGAGAAGAAAGGAGCGTCGCAGGAGGAGTACTGTAGCCACAAACGAGGGTCATAGAAAGTCTCATGAGATATCTTAGGGGACAAATATTTGACGGTCAAGTCAGACAATGGTGAAAGAAGGAGACGAACGCTCAAGGAGTGAGGAAGAGGGAGACTAAGTGAGAGTGAGGGTATGAGGGGATAAGTCGCGTACCTCCTGATTGTTGGGTCAAAGTCATATTTATATGATTGTCGTGGTGTTAACTATTGGATTGTCATGGTCAGAGGAGACGTGAGCTATCCAACTTGTGTGCCTGACGAGACAGGGAGACATGGGCGTTGGCTCGTCGTCTCTTCGTCGGAGGGGTAGTTCCGTCATTAATGCGGCAGGACTCGTTGGAGGGAACGTGAGACTATTCTGTTAGGGAGTGCGGCGTGAGCGGTGTCCTCCTTTCTCATTACCAGACTGGTGCACCTCCCGTCATTAATGCACTGTCGGGGACATGCGTCAGGGCCGTTGACTGGGAAGGCGCACACGAGTGTGACATCTGTGTTGGACCTGCGCTGGGACAAGAAACGTGTTGGCCGGATGTCTGGGCAAGGAGCGTGTTGGGCAGACAAGAAATCGATTTTTTAGCGATACGATTAGATATTTTTCGTACCGTATCATTGTGCGTCAAGAAGTAAACACTTCTTCATAAATATGTATTATAATAAAATTAAGATTACAATTCAAGTGTGGCTCAATTGGTTACGGTGCTGTGTAATTTGTGTAAGTAGGCATTGTGTTCAAAACTTACATAGGTTATTTTTTATTACTTGTTCTATTCTTTAAATATTTTCATTAATTTTTTAATAAAAAGAAATTAAATTGCAAATAAAAATTATAATTGAGAAGGTTTTATGTCTTTCTTATTATTTTTTACAAATCCTAAAATCTCTATCACCTCTCCGCAAATTAAAATTTTAATATCGCTGTCTGTACTCTCCCTCTCTTCTCTCCACCGACAACATTTGCCATTTCTTCTTCGTTGTTGTCGCCGTCACGAGTCATTATTTTTTAATCTTAAAAAAATTCTTTCACTTAATAGAAATGATTTGCTCACTTTTTAATTTTGATAAACAACTTTAATACTCTTTTTAAATATAATTTTTAACTAATCATAATATATTTATTTAATAAATTTAATAAAATAATTTAAAAATAAATGAGATATAAATGAATAGTGTTAGGATATTATAATGTTTAGATTATTTTAGATTTTATTATTAAAATATATTATAATTATCTAAATATATTTAAAAAGAGTCATTAAAATTACTAATTAAAATTTAAAATAAATAATTACTTAAAAATGTTAAAGATTAGAAAAGAATAATGAAAAAATAACAAAGAAATGATACTTGTGAGTCTCGACCCTATGCGCTCACACATACATCATAAGACAACAAACCAACTAAGTCACTAAATAACAACATCAAAGTATATGAAAATAATATTTGACAATTAAAATATACAAATAGTGTACCTATTGCATATCATGTATCTGCTGCACCGATTTATGGCTAGTATGATTTGGTACGTGAGATACACAGTCTTTCAGATCGGTACGTCAAATCATGCTCGAGTTAACCTAGGTTTTGGAAGTCCCCCCACCACTGAATAGATTTATATTTGGGGATAGCTCCGGTATTATCTCAAATATTAGCATTTCCCATTGAATATTTCCACCTCGTCACTTCAATTACATTAAATGCTTTTAATTCAAATGGACTTCTCTTTTTCCTTTTGAGTTTATTAGTTTTTGACCCCTACAATCTATACTATATTAAGAATCAACCCTTCTAATACAACTATTTATTAATAAGTCACCCAATTCTTCTAACCCTTATTAAAAAGTCCTTGTTAATAACCAACGTCTAAAAAATAGAATATTATTGAGAATAATTCTTTCTCTCACCATTATTTTTTTCTTTTCCCATGTTACTCTCTCTCTCCATTCAACTGAAGGGGAGACACGGCTGCAGTCGGGGATTGCTAGGGTGCTCGGGCATGGGTGACTATTGGGGGACCGACTGCGGTGATGGCTGCAGTTGCAGCTGGTGTAGGTGAAGCTGCGGGTCGAGGGGCGGCACTCTTTCGGATAGGTGAAGAGGGTGCTGCAAGCGATGGTGGCAGGGGCAAAGCAAGATATGTCGAGACTGTAGTAGTTGTTGTTGCAGGCGGAGATAGCATGCCAAATGAAGGGGTTGCAGGCGATGGTGCTGTAGTGGTAGATGCTGAATCTATTCCCAACATAGCTTCACTAGGCAATCGAGTCCTTGCAGTAGGGGCCGATGAAGAAGGTGGTGAAGTCGAATCTATAAGATGTGGGTGCGAGGTAGGCTGAGGAGGCATCATATCTGTCTTCCGATCTGCTGGAGATGGCGATGTTGGTGGAGGGTGCAGACTGGTAGTGGTCTGGGGAGGAGGAAGGAGAAGCTGGCCCTGTTTCCCCCTCTCTCTCTCTCTCCCTGCATCTCTCTTTGCCCCCCAGACCCCGCTACCCCCTCAGGTAGCCCTGTCTGCCCACCCTCTCTCTCTCTCTCTCTCTCTCTCTCTCTCTCTCTCTCTCTCTCTCTCTCTCTCTCTCTCTCTCTCTCTCTCTCTCTCTCTCTCTCTGTGCCCCCCAAACCCGCTATCACCCTCCCCTCTTCTGAGCCGCCGCCCATCGCAACACCATCTCAAAGAAGATCTCATTCCATGCATTAATGGGGCATGGTAGGCACCAATGTACGTAGTCAATCTGCACCCTCTCAACACCCAGTCGGCGAACGAGAGGACGTACATGTAAGCACCCAGGTTCTTGTCCGCCCTTAACAACGCCAACCTCATCACGTCCAGAGCCTCCACTGCCACCCCTGTTGGAGCCCAGCCCCACACTACCACCACTGCCTCAGCGCCTTATCTCCGCATCCATCCTCTCGAGATGCATCTCTCTCTGCCCTTCCAAGCTACCGCCACCACCATCTCTGCTCCTACTATGCCTATCGCAAGGAGAAGTTACCGCCGCCGCCATCACTCCTTTTCCCTCCCTCTCTCAATTGCAGCAGCATAGGTGGTGGCGTCGCTGCCCTCCCATCCCCTCCCCCTCTCTCTCCCCATCCCCTCCCATCCTCTCCCCCCTCTCCCCTCCATTCTCTCTCTCTCTCTCTCTTGTTGGATGAGGGCTATTAGAGGGGTATTTTATTTATTTCATCACCTTGGATTATTCTTAACCCTAGTTAAGTTAAATATTGTATATGAAACCGATGGCATAGACTTTATTATGTAATGAATAAGATTTTGGGGGTTTTTAACTAAATAGTTATTTTATAGGAGCTTATTCTTAATTTTGATTTTTTATATGGGACTTATTCCTGAAAAATGCCTTCTTTCTTTGGGTCAAGGGAACATGATATAGGGCATGAGAGAGGGGGAGAGGAAGAAGGAGGCAGGAGGGGAGAGGGGGGAGAAGCTACTAACTAGGGGGCACCCGAATAACCTCCCAAGCACCTCTAGGAGAGGGGGAGAGGAAGAAGGAGGGGAGAGGGGGGAGAAGCTACTAACTAGGGGGCACTCGAATAACCTCCTAAGTACCTCTAAGAGAGGCCCACATGTGCCCACCACATGGCATGGAAGAGGGGAAACTCCAGTGAGATAATCCCACACCTCATGTAATAGATGGGGATTGAAGCTATGACCATCTCCTTGCAAAGAAGGTGGGTGTCCATTGCAACTAGTTTGCACATACACTTCAAATGGAATTTTTCTATGGTGATATTTTAACATGCTTGATGTGTCATCTTGAGCAGTAAATTTGTAGCTTTTTGTTTCTTTTTTCAGTTATCTATTATTGTATTTGTTGGATGTCTCTCAACCTCATCCTAGTCGCATCTAGATTGGGATTCCAAGGGTGGAAGATGGTAACTGATTCCTTACTTGGACCTATCGTCCTCTTGCTCCTCCTGTCTTCGCCAAGGGCATGAGGAGTTCAACTACAAGGACACTACTAGTGCCATGACCACCACTGATCCTACTATTCACTGTGATGTGCCACCCCGCCATCAGGCTAAGCCTCCTGCTCGTCAGCGTCCTCCAGCCCAGCTGCTTTGATGCCGAATAGACCAGCCTGCTATATATTGCTGCTTCACAAGAGGAGCCAAGAGCAGAGGTGGCCCCGTCTGGGGGGAGGGCATCCCTCTATCGCAACCTTATTTTCTAGATCTGCAAATGCACAATTTGTTTGTCGCCTTGCAGAATATCTTTGAAAATTCATTACCTTACGTTGATGGTGGTATTTATGAGAATTATGTTTGTGAGAAGGAAATGATGGTGGCCTTGAAAGCTCGCCCTGTTGCACCAGGTGCATGCCCTCTTGCTTCAAAGCTACCTCCCCATGTGCAGACAGCTGATGTTGAGTCTGGCCCGGATGTCACACCGGATGCCTCTCATGCCTTAAAGCTTTCTACCGCTTCACAGATGGTTGATGGTGATCCTAGTCCGGATGTGGCACCAAATGTTACCCCTGCATTAGAGATCCCTCCTCCCTCTTTTCAGACGAATGATGTTGCTCTTCTTCCAGAGGCTGCACCAGATGTTACCCCGGCACACATGGAAGATGCTGCTATTGCTCCGATTTCAGATGTTCATCCCACAGTGATGAGGGAGAAGATTAGTCATTTTTTAATTTTCTTAGGTACGATGACTTTTATGTAAGTCTAAATTTAGAGTCAAGAAAAAAATGTTGTTATCTTTAGTTTAGACTATGTTGTAGTTATTGAGACTCATGTATGGACCTAGATAGTAGTCTTATGTTACTTTTGTTTAGGAGTATTTAGATCCAAAGAGCCTTGTTAAGGTTAGGCTAACGCCATAAATATGCTTGTAAGTCTATTTTTAATTTAAGAAAGAATTAAGGTTGTAAATTTTGAGAATTATTCCCCGGTTCTCTGTGAAGGAGATGCTCCTATGATGGTCCATGTGAAAGGGAAGGCAAGATGCCTACATGCCCACCTCCAGTGGTCTTTGTGAAAAAGAGGGCTAGCCTACACCCCCACCTCTCTGACGTGAAGCCGCCCTATTTGTTCTACATCAAATTGGTATCAGAGTCGATCTCAACTTCTTCCATGGAGTTGAAGATCCGTGCAGCACCATCACCATCGCATTGCACTATCTTTTGTAACCCCATCATCACAGCATGTATCTTTGTCTTCCCCTCCTGCCTGGACAACTGAGCTGCTTGCAACCACCACCGCAACCCAGTCGCTATTTGCCGTCACAACCATCTGCTATAACCTCGCCATCTACCGTTTGCCTACAACCACCAACCGCCGCCAAGGAGGCCGACACCGCTCTTCTCCCTGTTCACAGCCAACGCCCTAACCACCCGCATCTTCTTCTTCCTCCCTTTGTCCTCCTCCCTCTGGTCCGAAACCTTAACTGCCCCATGCATCACCGTCCTTGCTCACCCACGGCAGCCCTGCCGCCTTCCTTTTCTCCCATCTCCAAACCAACCACATGAAATCACCTAGCCTCTTGCCATCGCACAGTAAACCCCGCACCCTGGTCTAAACGCAATCACCAACGCCGTTGTCATGCCTCGCCGGCTCTTCCCCTCCCTCGACCTCTCATTTCTCTGTTCCCCCCATCATCGCCACAGCCCACCGCACACCACCAGCCAACCATTCTTTTCGTTCACGGTCACCCTGATCTCCTTCGCTGAGAGCACATCATCCCCGATCTCCCTCTTCGACATTAAATGCATGCTCACATCGTTTTGAAATCCCGTTCACTGCTACCTCTCTAGCCATACCCATCTCCATAATTTACTTGTAGAAATACTGGAATTGTTAGATTTTATGTTTAAAATTTTCAAATTTGAGTCTTTGTTATTTTGTCCCACATTGAAAAATGGAAAAAGTTTTCATATACTTTTTAGTTGGGACTCTTGGCTTTAGTTATGTACTCCTATGGGGAGACTATGGAAGGTGGGTTATGTGGGCTAATTGGGCTCTTTGGTCCATTTCTTATTTAGCGCGCACGCCTTGCCTTGCCTTGCGTGCGATTCTCAATCTTTATTTTATTTACTATTTTTTGACCATTTGACTGAGAATATCTCCGCATCTCCTCAGATTCTCTCACGCATCCCTTTGAGAATGAGAACGTTTGTTCATGTGCTTTATTTGATTAGACTTCCGTTGGGAGTCTATTTAAGGGAGCAATTTTCCTAGGGTTGAGTACATGCGAGCAAGCCTTTCTCTCATCTCTCTCGTCTCTTCCTTTCCATCATCGAGCGATCCTCTATGGTGTTCGTCCCGACGTCACAACTTGAAGTGCACCTTTACACTGCCATCGATTTGGGTCGTTGTATCTTAGGAGAAATTTCTCCAAGGAAGCTATTACACTGTGTAGGGGAGAAATGACTCTAAAGAAAGTGATATCGCAATTCGACCCTAGTTTGATCCTACTAAACTTTGATTCTTTTTACAGTTTCTTGATCCATCTGATAGAGATATCTCTCTGTTGTGCATTCATGAAGACCTCATTTTTCAACATTTAGAGTTATTTCTCTCTAACAGAATCGTTTCATGATGGCCCTTGAGATTGATGCTCATCTCGCAAAATTTATTAGTCATTTTTCAAGCATTGGCAATAGGAGCTGCTTTATTGGCTTATCTCATGGCCTTATTTTTTATAATCGAATCTGATCCTCCCGCAGAGGATGAAAACGAACCTGATAGGTCTATAGATTTAGCCAAGTTTAAGGAGAAATATTATTTGTGCACTGGTAGTATACTTTTATGCCTTTCTGATAAACTCTATAATATTTATTGTACTGCCAAATCCGTTAGATACCTATGGAACTCCGTAGAAAAGAAGTATGATTCTTAGGACACCGGTCTTGATAAAATCATCATGGCTAATTACTTTGACTATAACATGATAGAGGGAACCTCAATAGTTGACTGAGTTCATGAGATCCAATCCCTAGTTTTGGACATCTAACATTGTGGGATGGCCATTGATAAAAAGTTTCAGGCGTGTGCATTGATTATCAAACTTTCTCTATCTTGGAATGATTTTTATCTATTTCTTCAACAGAAACGAGATGAGATGGATGTTGAATAATCGATCTCTGCCATTCAAATTGAAGAGAGAAATATACATAGGAATAAATCTAGGATCCCCCTCCTCCCTTTGACCCAGAAGTCTGGTTCAAAGTTAATTTTGTTGAAAAACCTAAATCTCATTATTCCAACAAGCCCCACCATAAATTCACCAAATTTAAAGGGAAGAAAAAGATTCAGAATGACTTGAAAAATACTATGTCTATGAGAGACCAAGTCACAAAGCCTACATATGTTATGATAGGAAGGATAAGAATAACAAGAACAAGAAGAAGAAATTCACTGCTACTGAACCTGTAGTCAACATGTTGACGGTTAGATCTACCTTAGAAGAGAGGTTTGTCTCTTATAATCATGAAATCTATGCGGCAAGTATACCAATTGACTGGTTGGTGGACACATGTGCCAATGTCTATATCTGCTCTGAAATAAGCTTATTTTCTTTTTACCAGGGCATCGGTGCCAAGAGCGTGACAATGAATAATTCCACTGCTGCACGAATAGTAGGAGAGGGACACAATCTGATTAGTGAATCTTTGTTAGTGTAGGAAGTTTTTAAACTTATTTTTGAGTCTAATAAATTTGTAATTACCAAAAATGAAAACTTTGTTGGAAAGGGTTACTTGAGTGATGGGTTATTTGTTCTTAATATACTTGGTTCACGTTATTCAAATAAAAGTTCCTCCTCTGTTGCATTTCATATTGAATCATATGATGTTTGACATGTTAGACTTAGTCATGTTAATTTGAATACTATGAAAAGAATGATACATTTAAATATGATTTCTAAGTTTTATGTTAAGAACAAAGATAAATGCCAAATCTGTGTATAAGCTAAGCAACCTATAGGAAGCCTTTTAAATCTGTTGAGACACCTCGGTGTTGGAGTTAGTTCAGTCCGATATTTATGAAGGGACTGGTTCCTTAACCAGAGATTGTAGACACGCTATTTTCACATTTTTTCCCGGGTAAATCTCATATTACATCACAATGCCCCAAAGTGGCTTACACATTTGGTTTATGTGCATAATCTTGGTAGCATATAAAATTCAAAAAAAAAAAGTGAATGAAAATGAAAATAAAAAAATTGAGAAAAAGAAATAAATACAGAACCCATACACATAAATATATATAGATATACAGTGTTGTAAATATATAGTGGAATAATATATATATGTATAGCTTGTAAATATTATATATATAGTGTTGTAAAATATATATATATGTGTGTGATATTTGGATATAGGGTGTAAATATATACATATATATATATATACGTACCTTTGTTTAATAAGTTTAAACAAAAAGAAGGAAAGAAAGAGAACAAAAAAAAAGATTCTTGATCTACCTAAATAATAGTAAATATACTAATTGTTTACCCCCTTTAATCTCCCGATCTCATTCCCTTAAACCTCTCTCTTCATCTCTCTCACATTCTCACCATCCGACATGTATACCCACCCATCTCTCTCACCCACGTGAGAGAGAGCCCATCCTTCTCTCTTATTACCTCTCTTTTGTTCCTCTCATCATCATTATCTGTTTGTTCCCTTTTAACCAATCCCCTTATGGAGAGGACCCCTCCTCTCGCCATATCACTCTCACTGACAATGGACACACCACCTAACATTCATCTTATTCATTTCTAATTCTCTCAATCATTCTTCCCACGTCCCCCGACTCTCAACAGAGACTCCCATTTTCTCTCTACACACTCCCTCCTTCCCACAGGATCCTGGACCTCTTCCAAAAAAAAAGCCACTTCTCCTTCTTCCTCTCCCTTAGGCCTCCTACCATCACCATCGTTAGACTTCCCGTCTCTCCCCCACGCCCGCCACACCAAGCCGCCTCCCTCCACAACACCGGCCAGCCACCATCTCCCGTGATCTCCCCCGACTGCCGCAGTGGGCTACGTCCATCGTCGCCACTCCCTGTTGCCACTCCCGGCCCTCCACCAGCCGTCCTCCACCACACCACCGCTACCACCCTTGAACCCCTCAACACCGGAAGACTCCACGTCGCCCACGTTGCCACCTCCGGCACCGACGCTGCCTCCACCACCCTCGCAGTCGTCCACCTGCATCGCCGGCCACGTCCGCAGCGCCCCCGCCTCCACCTCGCGTGAGCACGCCGCAAGCCCCCCGTGACGCCGGGCACCTCCCTGCACGCCGGTCGCGAGCACCCCGTGAAGCCTCCTCGCCTCTCCCCGCCGCGAAGCAGCCCCTCGGCCACCTGCACCTCCACCGTGACCGTCGTCCACGCCACCGCCGTCCTCTCCCTTCACACCGGACCGCCACCGACGTCCGCCACCTATCCACGACGCCGTAGACCCCGCGTCACCCACGGCAGACCCCCCCCCTCGCCGTGCCTGCACCACCGCGACCGCTGTCGCCGTCGTCTTCCTCCTCCACCTCTCGTCTTCTCTTCCTCTCCCTCACGCTCTCACTTTCCCTCTCTCTCTCTTTTCCCCCCTCTGTCTTCCCCACTCCCGCCGTGTCCCGGTCTCTCCCTCTCTCTCTCTACTCCCCACTCTCTCCCCTCCGCAGTCTTTCCCCGCCGATTCTCTCTCTCCTCCCGTCTCTCTCTCCCCCTCGCGTCTCTCTCTTTCTCTCCCCTCCCCGCCGGTTCACTCTCTGCACTCCCTCTCTCTCCCTCTCGCCGTTTTCTCTCTCTCTCTCCCTCTCTCTCCTGCCGTTTCCTCCCTCTCTTTCTCTCTCTCGCAGCACTCTCTCTTTCCCTCTCTCTCCCCCCATCCGTTTCTCTCCCTCTCTCTCTCCCTCTCTTTCTCCCTCTCTCTCTTGCGTTCCCTCTCTCTCCCTCTCACGCTCTCTGTCTCTCTCTCCCCCCATCCGTCTCTCTCTCGTTCCCCCCCTCTCTCTCTCTCACACACGCATACACACACTTTTTTATTCTTTTTTTCTTTTTATTTTTTTTCCAGCAAAATCTCTCTCTCTCCCACTATTTCTCTCTCCTCTCTCCTCTCTCCTCTCTCTCTTCCTCTTTCTCTCTTTCTTCCGATCTCTCCCTCACTTTCACTTTCTTTTATTTTTTTTATTCACTCTTCTCTCTCTCTCTTCTCTCTCCCTCTCTCAGTTTTTCTCTGTTTCCCTCTTTCCCCTCTTATCTCTCTCTCTCTCGATCTCCTTCTCATTCCTTTTTTTTTATTTTTTAACCCCCCCTTCACCTGCTCTCTCCTTCTCCCTCTTTCTCTCATTCGTATCCCCCCTCCCTCTCTTTCTTTTATTTTCTTTTTATTTATTATTTTATTCCATCTTCTCTCTTTATTTTTTTTCTTTTCCTCATCTCTCTCCTTTCTGTTTCTCTCTCTCTCTATCTTACGCTGCCCCTCACTCACTGTCCCTCCAGTCACGTACACACGTCACACACTCATACACATAGCCATGCTCATCCACTCACACTGCCTATAGGTGTGCCCACTCACATAATTTCATCACATGCACACAGTTTCACACACTGTATATATGTGTTGGTTCACCTTTCACTTTTACGCACACACCGTGCACGTAGAACTTTTGTAGTTTTGATCCCATTAGTATGTTAATATGTATATTTTTTAATATATGTATGCGTGTATATTTATATATATAGCAATATTGTTTTGGTTCGTACTAATTTGCTATCTTTTTAAATGTGCAGAAATAAAAGCGGTCTTCGGCCCAATCAATGCTCCCGCGCGTCTCTGAACACGGGGGAAACCGTTTCGTCCCACCATTCGCTTGTCCCCGTGCTTGCGTCGCCATCAGTGACTCTATTTTTTTATTCTTATTATTTTGTCGTATTTTTAGTTTGTTATTCACGTCATTAGTGTTTTATCTTATGAATTGTCATTATATCATATCATATGTTCTGACTTAATTGTTATTTTTGTGTTTGCTCATTTTGCAGGGTAACCACTCAAAAGCCCCCTTCTTCGACCCGTCGAACGAAGAGGAAGAAGGAACCCACGCAATTCCCGCGTCAAAGGCAAAAGCGATCAACCAGTTCGGGGCCCACGGTCCCTGGCGATCACACCACCAAACGCGTGCTTGTAGTAAATTTTATTTTATGTCTATAATACCCGCGGATAGTTAAATCCCGGGTCTGTTTGTACTATAATCGGCCGCGGTGAGTCATTTTACCGTGGTCATTTATTTTCTGCACTTTCTTTCTGTACTTTATTATATTGTTGTTAAAATCCCGCACGGATCAATATCCTGCGGCGGTCTGTTTACTGTTTATATTCATGTTATTGTTATTGTGTGAGGAGTGATATGCCGTTCTAAATTCCGAGTCAACGTGTGTCTTTGTGTCCGTCAACTTCTACTACATAGAGTCTTAGGTTCACACTCGGTATATAGAAAGCTGTCCTCGGAATGGTAGGTCACGCCTACCGGGAAGGGGTTCAGTTTGCGTGAGAGGGTCTTCGGATCCCGTTCTCCGCCCTGTACCGAGGGTTCGGTAAGTCTAGGCTCCACGTCCTCGTACAGAGTGACCTTTCAGGTCATACTCTCTGCCGTCTTTTCTACATCATCCTTTTTACGTACGCGTTTTCATTTTCATTATTTTTTTACTCTTTCACTCAGAGAGGGAGAAACCCCATCTCGCTCTCTCAGTCCACCACGTGACGCGTTCACATCTCTGGCGATCACGGTGGGACCTGCTTTTTGCTTTTTTGGTTACCCACAAGCTTTCGGCACCCACGTGTGCCCCTCCTTTTGACACCCACGTGTGTCCCTCCTCTCGGCACCCACGTGTGCCCTTCCCTATTGCGCCCACGTGCGCTCACTCCCCTCGTGCACCTCGTGCACTCCCCCGGTCCTTTGTGGTTATTTGAGAGGTTAACGTTGTCTCGTGCACCACGTGCACTCCCCTCCATTTAGCACCCACGTGTGCTCTCCTCCATTCGGCACCCACATGTGCCCCTCCATTTAGCACCCAAGTGTGCTCTCCTCTACTCGGCACCCACGTGTGCCCCTCCATTTAGCACCCACGTGTGCTCCCCTCCATTTAGCACCCACGTGTGCTCTCCTCTGTTTGGCACCCACGTGTGCCCCTCCATTTAGCACCCACGTGTGCTCCCCTCCACTCGGCACCCACGTGTGCCCTTTCTTATTGCGCTCGCGTGCGCCACATCATCCCCCTCGTGCACCACGTGCACTCTTATAGTCTTTTCTGTTTTTCCAAGTGGTCTACGTGTTTCGAAAAGAACAACGGCCATATCTTACTCTATCTGTTCATTGTTGTTATATCCTTGTTATATCACTGTTATCCCTGTTATATTTGTGTGTTTATTCTTGTTATATCTGTTTTATATATCTTTCATTCAGTATTGCATTTCATGCATCTACCCCTTTATTTTACTTTTCTAAGGATTAACCTTTCTCGGTGAAGGAAGGACTCTCCGTCGGAATTCCTCTCGACGGACTAGGATCTCCTCCATCGGGACCTCCGTAAGTCCCCGACATCGAAGGATTCCCTCTTCGTTCACTGGGCAGGTTGTACCACTGAAGTACCCCGAAGTTAGTTACCTATCCGTGGTGAGACGAGTGTCCCTAGTTGACACGGCGGTAAAACCAAGGTGTAACTAGGATTTTTACAAATTTTGTGTGAATATTTATATTTGTTAAAAGACAAAAAAAGAGGTAAAACAAAAACAAAAAAGTGGCGTAAGATCATCCACTTGTCTGCTAATTTCTGATATTTGTCTGTTGGTGTATGCTTTTACGTTCTGGAAAAATTACAACAATGGCCCACGATTCTCTCGAAGAGAACCAATCAGGACGTGGTCAGTCAATTGACCCACGTGTCCACGCAATGGACTCAGGCCCTTCTCGTGACACCTCGCAAGAGGTTCCCGCTGTTTCACGGGAAGTAGCCCCACCTAAGGACATCTTTTCCCTGTTAGGTGTCCTCGCCAGTACGCAGCTCAGCCCTGAGCAACTTCTAGCCTTTCAGGCTATTTTAAAGGGGAAATCTGTTGCTCCCCCTCCTCAGGAGTCAACTCCGGCTCCCACATCCTACCAACAGCCGCTCCAGGCTACCACTTTTCCATCATATGTACATGACGTTCCTTCTTCCTCATTTCAAGGACAGGCGAGTCAACAGCCTGCCTCTTACCAATCTCCCCTTCCACAATCTCAAGCCCCTGCCATCCTCCATACGGTACCCCAAACGGGTCCGTCCACTAGTGTGCCACCATACCCTTCTGGTTCAGCATTCCCTTCTCAGGCCCTTGGCAGGCCTTCTCAGCCTCAGTGGCAGGCCCAACCTCCACCTGCCGAGGACCTCACTCAATCTCTCCTCAACAAAATCAATGAAATGAACGAGGAGTTCCGTAATTTCAAGAAAGAGGCACATGGGAAGTCTGTCCCTGACATTTCCCTGCCAAATCTCCCCATATTTCATCTTCCTCCCTCCGAAATGCCTACATACCGTAGGTATAACGGCACGGGAAATCCTTATATTCACATCAAGGATTTTATGTATGAATCTTCCTCATGGCAGAACGATCCAAAATCCCTGGCTTACCTTTTTCGGAAATCATTGGATGGTCCCGCCCTAGAATGGTTCTATTCACTAGAGCCGAGTGAGGCTGGAGATTTTGAAATTGTCAAAGCCAAATTCATACAGAAGTACCGGGATAGGGTCGGTCCCTCCCTTTCTATCACCGACCTAGTTGCTGAGAAAATGAGGTCAGATGAGGATTTTGTCCAGTATGCTGATAGGTGGAGGTCTCTGGCCGATAAAATAAAGGATACCCTTTCAGAACCCGAGCAAGTCAAGATGATTGTGTCTAATGCAACCCCGCAGTTTAGACACATTTTAGCCATGAATAAGCTTACCACGATGGAGGAACTTTATGAGAGGGCTCGGTATATCCAGACCCAATTAAAAGATTCTCCCATCATGCACATGTTTGAACCTCCAAAGCCAAGGGTGTTTAAGAAGACGGGCACTGGTGTCCAAGGAGGAACAACTGAGGGAGTCGTCATAAACGAGCAAGTGAGTGTGCTTGGCGGCCCCAACCAACCAGTTAACCCAAGGCCTCCTCAGGTTTCACGACCTCCCTTTCAACAAGGTCCACCTCTTTATCGTCCTCCACCCCAAAATAACCCCCTTCAAAACAACATGCCTCAACCCTTTCATCCCCAGCAACAACAACAACAACCACAACCTCAGTATCACCAAGTTCCACCCCCGGGAAATTACGGCCCACCACAACAACGGATGAGGCCCATTGGACCCAAAAGAGCCCATTATCCACCATTGCCCGAGGCATTGCCAGATATTTTTAATGCCCTCATGGCTGCCAACCTACTTACTTTGCCCAAAGAAAGTTTGCATGGCCCCCAAATGCTGATACCTCCAGGTACTGTGTCTATCACAGACAGCCGGGTCATACAGTGGAGAATTGTTTCAACTTCAAAGACTACATTTACGACATGAATGATCTTGGTGAAATCGATTGGGATGAAATGAGGCGATGCATCGCCACCCTAAAGGCCAGGAGACCTCCGCCTAGGCCACAGTTACCACAACAACCACAGCAACAACAACAGCCTCAGCAGGCCCCACAACAGCAGCCTAATATGGGCATCATCCATAACCGCTTCCGGAGCACCAACAGCCCAACTACCAGGTTAATCCGATTTCCTCCTTCTCGGAAGTTGGAAGAGAGCAAACCTGTCATTTAGAAAGCACCTCTGTCCTTGCTACCAGTCATACCACCAATCAGCCTCCTCGTCTCCTTCGAACATCATCTTCTTACCACTCAACCCCCTCACAACCCCTATTTGGTCCTTCTCCCGTTCCACAGCCATCACGCCCTCTTATTCGTAACCCTATCGTCAATTCACCGTTAGTCCATCACCAAAGGCCATCTCCCACTCCTTTTTCACCCCTAAGTCCCCTGATCACTTCTTATTCCTCTAATTTACCATCTACCTCTATCGCACCTTTACCCCCGCCTTCTAACCTTTTTACCGCCCATTACCCGTATGACACACCATCCACCTCTACCCCCATTGAACCTCCTCCTCCACCATCTAAACCTCTTATCATTCACCGTTCATCTGAGGTCCCCTCTACTTCCACTATACCCCCTCCACTATATAAACCCCTTATCGTCCATCATCCACCCCAAGTCACCTCCGTTTCTAATCTACCTCAACCTTCCAAACCCCTTATCATTCACCGTTCGTCCGAGATTTCCTCTACTTCCACTATACCCCCTCCACCATATAAACCCCTTATCATCCACCATTCACCCGAGATTCCCTCTACTTCCCCTATTCTTTCACATTCTAAACCCCTTATCATCCGTGATTCACCCGAGATTCCTTCTACCTCTACTATACCTCCGCCAAGCAAACCCCTAATCAAAACCCCTACACCCATCATAACCCCTATCCCACCAACCATTCCTCCATTATTACCCCTCAAACCCTTGTTAAAGTCCACACCCAATACCATAGAGGTGCAGCAAGACCCACAAGCAATGGTGCTCCGGAGTGGAAGGATGTTCCACCGGGTGTTTCCCCAGAATAGTCAGGCCCCTGAACAATCTCAGCCCCAGAAAGATAAGGAAGAGCAGTCAGAAGAGTCTATCCCTGGGACCCAGTATGATTTGCTAAAGCATCTGGATAAGACGCCTGCCCGTATCTCCATCCTTGAGTTGATCAAAAGATCCCCATCTCACCAAGAAGCTTTGAAAGACTATCTTCAAAAGGTTATGGTGAACGAGGATCTCCCTGTGGAGAAAATCTCGGCAGTCCTGACGCCCACTGATACACAACCGCCCATCATGTTTCACAATCACGAGCTTGCCCCCAAGGAAGCTCGAAAATATGCATTGTGTATTGCGGTGAAAATCAATGGCGTGTCGTTGGATCCGTGCCTAGTGGACACGGGCGCGTCTATAAATGTGATTTCCCCGAGTACTCTCCAAGCATGTGGGGTTCATGAAGAACAACTCATGCCTTCCTCAATCACAGTCACGGCCTACGACAACAGTAAGAGGCCGCCAATGGGGATGATTGCCCTCAATGTAGAACTAGGTCCTGTATCAGTCTTTACGGAATTTCATGTCCTTGATATGGATCCCACTTTCAAGGCTATACTAGGCCGTACCTACATTGAAGCTATGAATGCTGTACCATCCACCAATCATCAGTGTTTGAAATTTCCATACAAAGGATGGGTTATCAAGGTAATGAGCATGCCCCTCTGTTCTACGGTGGATGCAATCACCACCTCTTTGCCTTCGGTCTGGCCGACTCATCGGCCCATACTATCCTTGTTGGATATGTATGACCCCTGTCGTGCTCCCTTCACACAACAAAAGCCATTCCCTTTGTCAAACTCACGTCTTCCCTTCCGCTCCAAAGGATGGGAGATTATGAGAAATATTGGCTACCAAGATGGCAAAGGTCTAGGGGCACAACTGCAAGGAAGGCTGAGACCACTCCAAAAGATAAAGCCAATCCATAGAGCTGGCTTGGGTTTTAAGGGGCCATTCGAATCAGACGGTAAACCCCTCACTTGGACTTTGTCCTCACATTTCAAAAAGGGGCCCATCGTCCAGATGGGAGATCCTCCACTGGAATCACCTGGGGGGTCACGGGATGTGTTTTTAGCTCAAGCATGTTCAAGGATCCCTAAAAGAGGAAGATTGTCCACCTGGATTGTGAATGGTATAAATGGTTTGACATACCAGATATATCCATTGCACTGGAAAGAATGTTCTCGCCTCCACATCTAGAAGGGTCGTCTTTGATCTCCGAAATGCCAGGGGACACCACCACACTTGCCAGAATGTCAAACCCTCCTCGCCAAGAGGATGTTGTCATCGACGGGTCATCATCCGTCACCAATATTGTCACCGATGGCTCATTAGCCGTCATCTTTTCTATCCACATCTCACAGCCTCTATTGCTGTCTCCTTCCTGGGCCAGACAGTTGTCTGATGATCTTCCCAGGTCCCCTTCTTTACTCGTATACCTACGTGGGTTTCTTAACTCACGCCAGGTTTTCAATCACGATCTGCTCTACGAGCTACACAACCCTCTAGCTCTAATTCCCTTTTCACCTCCTCCAATTTCTTTTCATTGTTTTGTTATCAAAAATGAAAATGAAAAAAAAAACGTCAATTTCCCAACTCCCCAACAACACATCTTTGTTGAGGAGACATCCTATATCTCCCATGAGTGTGCCCCGACTTACGGGCCACTCATTCAAGGTCCCTTGAGTGACCTTCTTTACCCCTCCTCTGAGGGGTCCTTCCCTGTACATTCTTCACTATCCTCTTTAGCTTCTTCTTCTTCTGTAAATAATGTGTGTCAGGTTAGGAATAAGTCAAGGGTAGTGCCCAAGAAGAAATCTAAGGGTAAGCAGATCCCTCGGCGATTTCTTTTAGATTTAGCCGATAGGTGTCAAGCCCTTCTAGCCATTCCTCAATTGCTAGAAAATCCTATCCAATTGCCGGAGATAGAATGTGAAAATGATGGTGTGATTGATGAAGGGTACGGGGTTTATGAAATCACCAATGATGAGTACCCCATTGAAGAAGAGGACGAAGAATATGAGGATGCAGCCGACGCATATGCTAGTGGAATGAGCAGATTTGACGAGCCGTCAGCCGCTGTAGAAGAGTCTACCAAAGAGATTAACCTGGGAACTGAGGAAGACCCTAGGATTGTCCTCATAAGTGATAATTTACCATCATCTGACGAAGAGGCATTAATTAAGGTTCTCGAGGATTATAAGGACACGTTTGCATGGAGCTATGAGGATATGCCAGGATTGGATTCTACTCTGGTCGAGCATCGTCTCACTCTCAAACCAGGATCCATCTCGGTAAAGCAACGGTTAAGACGTTTTCGCCCACAAATGGCTTTAAAAATGAAGGAAGAGGTCGACAAGCTCCACAAAGCTAGGTTCATAAGAGTCGTCCTTTATCCTCAGTGGGTCGCAAACATCGTCCCGGTCATGAAGAAAGATGGAAAGGTGAGAATTTGTATTGACTTCCGGGACCTTAACCGTGCGTGTCCGAAGGATGATTTCCCTTTGCCTCATATTGATGTGTTAATTGATAATACGGCAGGATATGAAACTCTTTCATTTATGGATGGATTTTCTGGATATAATCAAATTCGTCTGGCAGAAGAAGATCAGGAGAAAACCTCATTCACTACTCCCTGGGGAACTTACTGTTATGTGGTCATGCCATTTGGACTGAAGAACGCTGGAGCCACTTACCAAAGGGCTATGATGGCAATATTCCATGACATGATGCACATATATTTGGAGGTATATGTGGATGATTTGTTGGTAAAATCCAAAACTAGGGCGGAACATCCCGAGGTCCTTGCAAAGGTGTTGCAAAGATCGCGTGAATTCAATTTGAAAATGAATCCAAAGAAATGTGTGTTTGGTGTATCATCTGGCAAATTATTAGGCTTCATTGTGAGCAAAAGGGGTATTGAGATAGATCCCAACAAGGCTAAGGCAATTAGGGATATGCCACCCCCGAAGAATTTGAGAGAAGTTCGAGGATTAATCGGGAGGTTGCAATTTATCCGTCGCTTTGTGTCGCAACACTCGCAAAGGTGCCGGCCCTTCTACGAGTTGACCAAAGCAGGGACCAAATTTTGTTGGGATTCCAAGTGTCAGAATGCTTTTGACGGATTAAAGGAATATCTGGCCAACCCGCCTGTTCTCACTCCACCTATTCCAGATAAGCCTTTGATCCTATATATCTCGGTCCTAGACGACTCTGTGGGAGCCGTCCTGGCACAAATCAATGAGGAAGGCAAGGAACGGGCAACCTATTACTTGTCCAAACTCCTCAACCCCTGTGAAGCGAAAGTATACTGCCATGGAAAGGACCTGTGCCGCCCTTGTGTGGGTGGTACAGAAATTGAAACATTACTTTCTGGCTCACGAAGTCCACTTGATTGCTCGGATGAATCCTATCAAATTTCTCTTGGAAAAGTTTGTCCTTACTGATAGGCTAGCACGTTGGCAAAGCTTTTTATCTCAGTTTGACATCACCTATATTCAACAAAAGGCAATCAAAGGCTATGCTATAGCCGAGCATCTCGCTCATCACCCTCTCCCCAAGTTTGACCCTGTTCAATCAGAGTTTCCAGATGAGGAACTAATGTCCATTACCCAGTCTGATGATCCCATGTGGACATTATATTTTGATGGAGCTTTGAATTCCCAGGGGAGAGGTATTGGCATTGTCCTTTTGTCACCTGAAGGTGTCGCTATCCCAGAGGCATTCCAGCTCTCATTTCCAGTCACCAACAACGTGGCTGAATACGAGGCTCTTCTGGCAGGTCTGAACCTTGCCTATTCCTTCTGGGTCACTGAATTACGAGTCATAGGTGATAGTCAACTTATCCTTCGCCAAGTGCTCACCAAATATCGCACTCGCGATCCCAAGCTCAAGCCATATCAAGAGCTTACTGTTGCTTTCGCTAAACTGTTCACTAAGTTGGTCTTTGTCCATGTTCCTCGCAATCAGAATATTTTGGCCGACGCCCTTGCTTCGTTGGCATCATCATTAAGGTTTCCTCTGGGCAGAAGGGCTCTGTCCGTTTCTATCCACAAGCTTCTCTTCCCTGCTATTCACAACCCTTCCTATTTAAGGGTTCAGGAGGAAATGTCAAAGATGGCTCAGGATAGAGAAGTCGCTGAAAAGAGGGAAATTATGTTGGTCGAATTGGAAGAAGAATTGGCTGATGAGGAGAAGCCATGGTTCTATGAGATTGTTAAATATTGCAAAGACCAGTCTTACCCCGAAGAGGCAACAGCAGAAGATAAGAGGGCCATAAGGAGAGTAGCCCAGAGATACACATTGGTTGGAGGATTGCTATACAAGAGAAGCCTCACTGGTGTTCTTCTAAGGTGTCTTGATGATGATGAGTCTTGGAAGTGTGTAGAGGAAGCACACTCAGGCGTGTGTGGTGGCCATGTGAATAGCCAAATGCTTGCCAAGAAGATCCTTCGGCAAGGCTTTTACTGGCCCACCATGGAGGAAGACTGTGCTGTCTATGTCCGTAGGTGTGTCAAGTGTCAACTTCACACCGACAAGATTCATTCCCCATCTTCCTCTCTCCATCCAGTATCCACCCCATGGCCTTTCTCCATGTGGGCATTTGACATCATTGGTCCTCTCGGTGATCCTAACTCCCTTACTAAGCAAAAATCCTTCATCCTTACTGCAACGGAGTACTTCACCAAATGGGCCGAAGCTGAAGCTTATGCGGAAATCAAGGCATCAACTGTCTGTAAGTTCATTATGAAGAATATCATCGCCAGGTTCGGCATTCCAAGAACTATCATCACCGACAATGGGCCACAATTCATTTCTCAGGACCTTCAGGACCTC
Organism: Amorphophallus konjac; assembly: GCA_022559845.1. Taxonomy (NCBI): domain Eukaryota; kingdom Viridiplantae; phylum Streptophyta; class Magnoliopsida; order Alismatales; family Araceae; genus Amorphophallus; species Amorphophallus konjac. The sequence continues at coordinate 313,884,620 of CM040127.1, forward strand.
TGCAAAAGGTATAAGATTGCATTGCATCATTCATCACCATATTATCCACAAGGCAATGGCCAAGCAGAGGCTACGAATAAAACACTGATCAAAATCATAAAGAAAACTTGTGAGTCTAGCAGATTCTCGGATTGGCCAGAGAAGCTTATCGAAGCTCTATGGGCCTATCGCACTTCAATCCGAACTCCTACTGGGCAAACTCCATTCGCCCTCACTTACGGGATGGAGGCGGTAGTTCCGTATGAGATTCTGATTCCCTCTCTGAGAGTACAATTGGACAAGGACCTTCCCCTCGACGAACGTCGCGATTCTCTCCTTGCCCAGTTGGAACTCTTAGATGAGAAACGTCTGGTTGCTGCCGAGCATGCTCGCGTCTACCAAAATAGACTCGCACGTTTTTACCAGAAGAAGGTTATTGAGAGAAAGTTCAAAGTTGGTGAAATGGTAGTGAAAAGAATTTTTGTAAAACCTGGCGGGCCGCGTTCTAAGCTCCAACCCAATTGGGAAGGACCATACGTGGTTCAGGCTGTACATCCTGGCAACGCCTACAGGCTAGTCAATGCTGAAGGAGTTGAGTTATCTCACCCTTGGAATGGGCTTTACCTTAAGAAGTATTACCCTTAGATAGGTGTACATATTGTCAAAGACAAAAAAAAAATTTTGAAAACAAAAACAACAAAAAAATGAAAAATAATGAAAACCACAAAAATTTGTATATAAAACAAAAAAGGAAAAACAAAAAAAATAGAAAATTTAAAATGTTGATGTTTGGAGACCACCATGGAATCAAGTTACTGCATCTTACCTCCATGTCAAGATAGGGCCCATTAAGGCTTGGTAGGTCTCAGGTCTTGGTTTGCCAGAACCGTGGAGACCCCTGTCCGGCCAGTTCGGCCTATGCCCCCTCAAAAGAAGACAACATGTATACACATCTGTGTTATAAAAGAATTGATAGCATCGCTTATGGTAGGGCATCACTCAAAAGGTCTCCAAGAAAGCTTAAATCTTTATTCTCTTCTTCTCGACCGAATGAGACAGCCGGCGCCCTTAAAACGCTGAGCATGGGAAACACGAACACAACCCCCCTAGGGTGAGAGTAGGATCCAATTCTTCGAGCATGAATCAGAGCACGAGAAGAGGGCAGTGTCCCCGCAGACATCTAAGAGGGATACCATAATGTCAAAATACTATGTCCCTCGCAAAAATCTGTCAAGAAAAAAAAAGAATCAGAAAAAGAAAAGCAGGAAATCAAAGTCAAAAGAAAGGCCTGGCCGTGACCGTGTCTGATTCCACTAAATGAAACCCCTTTGACTGAAAGTCAAATTCTACACAAAAGGGGTCATGAGATGTAAATGCTCGAGAGTTAGTCCGAAGTTGCCTGAAAGGGGAAGTTAAGTGTGCCTCTATTGGCTCGCCGGGTTAACGGTTTTTCCGGTCCTCTCAGGAGGTTTACCCCCAATACTCTTCCTTCTTCCCCGAAAGATAAAGGCTCAATGGAGTTCCCGAAGGGTGAAACTCGCCAAAGCCTGCAACATCCTTTCAACACAAATATATGGTTGTCCATTTTGAAAAGCAGAAGCCATTGTCGTGAAGGAGTCTCCGTGTTTCTGGCCGATCAAGACTCTTGTCTACCACCTTAATGCCTTCTTATCTAACCTCGGGCTTAGACCAATGCAAGCGCGTCACCTACGGGTGCGACGGCGTCTGATTCCGAGTCAGCGTCGCGCGGTTGGTCGTTTGAGTTCCAGGGTGTTCCATTATATACCATCTAGAGTTGTGAGGAAATAGACTCGGGTCGGACAAATCATTTACCTCGAACACTTTTTGGGTGAATCCCTGCGGTCGGAAGCGACTGGGAGCCTAAGCATGGCATGATGGTATTGTCATCATGATAAGTCTTAGCCGGCGGGATTATCATTCGAGGAGTCTAGAGGCCCAAATCAAACTAGATGTGCACTTAGGATACCTGGGAGGTTAGTAAGAAATCCATATTCTCATGCAGGTTAGGTGCCATATGGGTGCTTACCAGGCATTAGCAACAAAAAATGATGATAAAAACAATAAAAACAAAAGGGAAAAGAGAAAAATGTAGACATATGCAAAACAAAAAGAATGAAACATCAAAAAAATGCAAGAAAAAATAAAAACAAAAAAATCGCATTTCCTATGATTGCATTTGTATGCAGCATTCCACTTTTAATTTTCGCTTGCATCCGTGTGCTTGTGTGCCGCATTCACCATCATATCTTTATCTTGCCTTTATTAATGAAGGCTTGGCCCCTTGACCCATTATCAAGGACAGTCAAGGTGAACATCTACTTATTGAGCAAGGGGCCAAGTCAGAGCAGAAATTCTGACTTGTTTGTTTCAGTGATGTGTGTAGGGATTCGAGATAGCAAGAAAGAGATGAAAACAAAAACCAAAAAAATCAAACTTTTTATTCCATTCCATTCCTAGAAATTGTACATTAAGTTCCACCTTCTCTCTCTACATTACTCGTCCCTCCGCTTTCCGGGCAAGACGCTCTCGAGGGTGCAACCCAACTACGAAAAGCGGTACTTCTACCGCCCTGCACTCCTCTTCCCATCTCTGTACCCCGGCGTCGATCTGCAGGGGCAGTAAAGAAGCTACTAACACGAAAGCCACGCTCTCGTGCTCTTCGGTAGCGCTCTTCACCATCTTTTAGCCATTGTTCAGCAAGACCAAGGCTGGTTCGGAGTTCAAACAATTGGGCTTCCATGGCCCTTCGCTCCTCCCTCTCAGCCAACCTATCGGCTCTTTCTCTTTCTCTGTCCCTTTCTTTTTCTGCCTGTTCTCTTTCTCGGTCTTCCCTCTCCAGTTGAAGGGTGATCCTTAGCTCCACGGCGTCCCTAGAAGAGTCATCATCTGGACGACGCCGCAGTTCATCTTCCAGCTCCGCTATTCTAGCCTCCCTCTGCGCAGCTTGGGCAAGTGCCTCTTCCGTCTCCTTTTCCTGCCAGATATGCCGTCTCAGATATGCGGCAAGGCATGAATGAGGAAGATTCAATAATGAAACTTTTACCTGTATAGAGAGCATTCCTTCTGCCTCTGCGGCACGCTGCGTGGCACGAGCAAGTTGCTCGTGAAGCGAATCAAGCTCTGAGGTAGGGATCCATAAGCTGGAAGAGACGCCATCTGCTCCCATCGCTGATGAGGCCGCGTCGATCTGGGCGCGCTACAACAACATGAAGTGATAATTAGTGGCTAAGCACCATGAATCCAGGAACATTGTATATACACCCACCGAGGCACTTAAGGCACCACGCGTGTCACCCAATTGTCGCTCCGTGTCTGCCAAGCGAGCTCGCAAGTTCACTATCATGGTATCACGGACATCCTACAGCCATGTTATAGGAGTCAGCATTTTCACAAAAAAAATAGATAAGAACAAAAACAACAAAAACAACGAAAAGAAGAAAAAGGGAGGCCTACCTCCACAAGTCCCCCAGGTTGGAGTCGCTCTGCATACATTGCCCTATATAGACGCAGATAGTCTTCACTATCTTGTGCCTGCGATTCCACAATTGTGCCACCCCGTTGCCAGTCTTCATACTGTTCGGGAAACCGCACCCGCCAATCAATACAGGTTGCCGGTCCTCGCGTCTTTCTCCCAACCCGAGGTGGCGCAGTCGTATCCACCCACTCCTGAGCTAGCCCCAGGGTCCTCATAACCAATCGTAGCCGAAGCGGCTTGATTTCATTCAGGCAGTGCATCCAAAGCTCTCGTCCAAATCGGGCGCGGCTCATCAAAACCCACGGTTGGTCAGCATCGACCATCCCTGAGTAGGGTCTCCAGTTCACTTAGATTAGATTGTACATATTTTTTTAGCTAGTCAAATGTAGAAACAAAAAGCAAAAGAAAATAAAAAGCAAAAAAGAATCCTACCATCGCTGCAGGGAACTCCTGCAGCTCACGTCTTAGCACCATCAGTTGGTAGGATAAAGGTGCTGTACTCATAATGGGTTGCCACCGTCTGGCTAATGGCACCGTCACTGGTCGCCAATGCCGAGCTCTCCCCATTGGGAGGTAGTAGTAGCTCCATAGCTGCATCATCATGTGCCATTAGTGCCTTAAGTGAACTATTGGGAAAACACACACAAAAAAAAATGAAACGAAAATTACCTGGATAAATGGTGTAAAGCCACTGACAGTCACCTCACGGTCTGCCTCTTGGGATAGGCCTGTAAACAGATGTGCCAGCACGGCAGCTCCCCAAGGATACTGCCCTACTCTCTCGAGATCTACTAGCAGCTCTAGGAAGCGACAGTCGATGCTGCTGTGAGCGACGTCACGCGGTTCCGGGAAGCGGAGAGAGGACGCGGAGCGCGCGGGCTCCTCTTTTGTTTCTTTTGGTGTTTGTTTGCTGCAACACAAAAATAAGAGAAGAGAGAGAGGGGGCCACCACGGGAGATTGCTCCGGCGGGGCGAGCGGGACAAGTGTGATATAGCAAAATATGGGGTTTAAACGGCCATAGCGGGAAGTGACTCGCCGCGGCCTCGGGGGGACGGGAATGGTGCAAAAATTAAATAACAAGAATTGAAACGGCCATTGGGGAAGTGACTCGCCGCGGCCTCGAGAATATGAGCAGATAATAAGATGACAGAATATAGAGAGAATACAAAGAGCGGGAATTTAAACGGCCATTGGGGAAGTGACTCGCCGCGGCCTCGAGAACACAAACAGATAAGAATATAACGTATAAGAACGTGAATTTAAACGGCCATTGGGGAAGTGACTCGCCGCGGCCTCGAGAACACGAATAGATAAGAATATAACATATAAAAACGAGAATTTAAACGGCCATTGGGGAAGTGACTCGCCGCGGCCTCGAGAATATGAGCAGAATATAACAGAGTATAAAGAGAATATAAGAACGGAAATTTAAACGGCCATTGGGGAAGTGACTCGCCACGGCCTCGAAAATAAGATGTGATCGCCAGGGGCCGAAAGACCCCAAAATAAGAAAGTGATCGCGCCTACCTCAAGAGCGGGAGATAGCGGGTTGCTTCTTCCTCTCCCTCCGGCCGGCCGACGGAGAGGGCTTTCCTCGGCTACCCTTGCAAAACAACGACAAACAAATGACAAGTGGATTAGAAAGATGAAGGTGTAGTATTCAAATCCTTGCGATAAAAAATAACGAAATGATGGCAAGACACACACCTGGTTGGTGTTATCTTTTAAACCCCTCTCGGACTCGAGTAGGAGGAAAATGAGATGATGGATGCGAGAAGTATAAAAGAAGAGGCGCCCTTATGAAGGGGGATAGAGGATGCGAGATGATGAATGCAAAAGAACTACGAAGAAAAAAGGGAAAGAAAAGGCTTATTGGATGAGCCGAGGGTGAAATCCGGCGGAGCTCCGGCAGCGTGGGGACGACGTGGAAGCGCGGTGGATGAAGACGACCTTCCTCTCGCGAGCGTGAGCACCCGAGAAGCCGGCAGAACCTCCACCTACAAAAGAACCCACGGGTTAGAAAATGACTCCGTAGCCTCTGGGCTCCGGCAGCCTATCGGATCACTTCTGAGCTCCCTTAGAACTGAGGGGGTGGGCCTCTATTTATAGGGCTTCGGAGGGTGGAGGCGTCCAGGACCCTGGACACCTCCATCAGGGCCGAAATAATATTTTATTCTATTTTTATTGATTTTTTTGGAATACTTTTGTGGGGATGTCCACCGAAAACCGACGACGGCCGCACGCGGTTTGGCACAACGCGTAGTTTTGTTAGCGGCGCCTCGTGATTCAGAAATGGGCGCGTCCAGCTGACCGGACGTCTCTATATTTTGGCCTTTTTCGCACACGACAAACCGTCGTTCGGTGGGCGGCGCCCGTGAGGGAGTTAATGGAGGCGTCCAGGGGTCTGGACGCCTCCAAAATTATATTATTTATTATTTTTTATTTATCTTTTGTGCCAAGGCTGGCATTTTGCTTTTTTATAATTGTTTTTATGGAGGCGTCCAGAGGCCTGGACGCCTCCATTAATTTATTATTTTTTTATTTAGTTTTTTTTGTCTTTTATGCCAACGGGCATTTTATATTTTTTTTATATTTGTTTTTATGGAGGCGTCCAGAGACCTGGACGCCTTTATTAAAATATATTTATTATTATTATTTTTTTCCTTTTTTATGCCAACTGGCATTTTTTTAAATATTTTTATTATTATTTTTGATGGAGGCGTCCAGGGTCCTGGACGCCTCCATTAAAATATATATATTTTTTTTCTTTTGGGCCCTGAGAGAAAAAATAAAATAAATTAAAAATATGGGGGCGTCCAGGGGCCTGGACGCCCCCATTAAGACCCACCCGGGTCCTTAGATCAGGCGTCGGCAGGCGCCCGGCAGACACCCTTCTTGGTTCCGGAACCTCTTGATGCGTCTGACTGGTGTTGATGCCGTCCGAATGCCGTGACGAGACGATTCCGGATGCCGAAAAGGGCGGAAGAAGACTCAAGAAAAGGAAGTACTCAAGTGATTTGAAATGCGTAAGCCGTCGCGGGGCGTCGTATAGTAATATGAGACTTTCTCAGGAGACGTCAGGAATGGCGTGTCTACAGCTGCCCCGCCTTGGCGTCTGCTTTGCAAGGGAGCGACATGTAGTGGAATGATATCGAAGTGGAGTGGAGTGAAGTGGGAGCGGACTGATAAGTTGATGCCAAGGTGTGATGAGACACGCTTTTGACGTTACTGTTTGGAATCTTTCCTGGAGTTTCAATGAGGCGACCTTGAAGAAGGTCTTTCAAATATTGACGATTGCTTGGACGGAGATCAAATAAGGGAGAGTGAGATGTGCGCTCAGGCACGAAACAAAAGGAGACCAACTTCTCGGTGTGGAAGTACCTGGGTCATAAACCAGAGGTTTCACCTTTGGGGAGCGGTTACCAGCCAATGTGGAAGTGCTGCGACCAAGGTGGGTCAAAAAAAGGTAAAGGAATATCTGAGGGTCTGTCCAAACAAGGGTCTCCTTTGGAAGAGCAGCGTTGGGGCTGTCTCAAGGAAACTCAGTATTTCATTCGGAGTGGAATATCTCATATTTGTGGGAATTGAAACACAACGGCTTTCACAATCGAATCACTGGAATGATCTTCCGCAATAAATCAAAGTCCTATATGAATGCATGCTGGGTTCAAAGAAAAATTTAAAATAAACTAAAATAGAAAATAGCCAAGGATAATATTGTTAACTTGTGAAGAACGGGTCAGGATACCGATCCGGTGAGCTGATACTGGGCTGGGGCCCGTTTATCCGCGCACCAACTCACTGAATGGAACCGTCGTCCCCATGCTACCATAAATTAACGGCCTATCCGTACAACCCAAACTCTTCCGGGATCATCACCGTTTTTGTTGAAGGGGAACTCAAATCCCAGATTCGTTCAGGCCGCACGGTCCTCGGCATGTTCTAGTAGCGTACGTACCATATATTACAATGCATGACATGGTGGGACCAACCAATGAAAGTTGGGACAGGAGATAGGACAAAGACGTCCGTTAGTAAAACCTGCACAGGCCAGCAAAGGTTAACAACATCAGAAAGTAGCAGAATCACAGTAGAATCGCACCACAATGGAAAGAAGATCTAGCCAAAATCCTGACGTTGACAATTGATGTGACATGTTCTGTCCTGTAGCACCCTCCCCTTCCTATAAGAACTCCCCTTAGGCTAGCTCATTCAAATGCACCAAGGTGGGTTTTGGAAGCTCAGGAGAGGAAGGAGAGGAGAATTTAGGATGGAAGGAGAGTCTTCCCGCGTTATGAAGAGGAGCAAGCCTAACAGCGAGATTAGACGACTTTCCGACCTCGAGGGTCATCTGAGTGGGATGATCATGTCGCATATGGTAAGCTGACTCTTTTCAAATTTCTGCACGTGAACCTTCTTCTTACTTCCTTCATTTCTTCTTCTTTCCTCTCCCAGCCATATCCACTCTTCCCAGGCCCGAGGAAGTTTTCCAAGCTACCATGGCTTTCAAGGCTGACTTCCAATATCTCCATTGGCATGAGGGCCATACTCTCGAAGTGGCATCTGCAGGGGCTCTTTATTCACGCCAAGCATTATGAGAAGATTCGTATGGACTGGGCGGCTATGGGCACACTAGTGGAGATCTGGCATCCCCAGACCCACACTTTTATCTTCCCGATCTTCGAGGTGACCATCCTCCTCGAGGAGGTGGAACTTCTGCTTGGTTTGAAGAAATTCAAGAGTGACGGGAAGGTGAAGGCTATGCGGATGCTGACACGAGTGACTTCTGAAAGTGTCCTTGGAAGCTTCATGCCGCCCGACGCAGCCAGAAAGGTTCGTACTCAAAAGGGGATCGATCTCCAAAAGCTTGCGGAGTGGGTCATGGACGCCCTGAGAGGGTCACCAGACGATGACTATTTGGAGGGAATCATGAAGGGGTTCACTATCTGTTTGGCGGGTGTTCTCTTGTTCCCTTATACCGACAACATAGTGGAGGAAGACCAGCTGAGTGCTATCTGCGGGATCTGGCGTGGAAAGAGGGTGGGACCCGCCGTCCTTGCCTATCTTTACAGCGGCCTTACCGCCTCGAGTATGGGTAAGCCTCCTTTTGGTTGCGCACTTGTCTTGAATTGCTGGCTTGATTTGCACTTCAAATTCGACCACCGCGAGGGGATGCCAACTGCTTCGAAGCTCTTCCAACAAAGCCCGCTTCACCACATAGCCGACGTGTTAGGCTTTGGTGGTACTGTAGTGAACCGCGTTCCGTGGCTGAAGAAACGTGAAGACTGGCGATCTCACTTCCGCACCGTGGCACAAGGCTTCTTTACTTGCGTACCGGCATGTTTGCTTTTGCTAGATCTCCTCATGAGGTCTTCCCCCGAAGTTGATCTTCAACTGATCGGCGCGACCGAGTTCGTCCTTTACAGTGCGCATCGGTGCTGTCTCCAGATTGGCATCCCACGTCATTCGTTCCCGCCACCGACTGGCATTGTTCCTTTGAAGAAAAGGGAGTTGGGCACTGAAGCGGACGCGAAGGAAGCGAAGGCCATTAAAGCTCCCTGGAAGACAAGTGTTGCGGGAAAGGCCTTAGCGCACGTGGTGGAGGAATGCGAGCCGTGGAGGGCTTATGTAACCGAACTGGGGAAGTTAAGGCCTAAAGCGCCTAAGCCCCTGATGTAGTTCACTCTGCTTTTCTGATGGAATAAAATTTGGCATTTGGATGTTTCGGACCCCCGTCCCCTTAATTATTATCCCTTTTTTGTGGTTTTTCTTTTTCTTTGTGTTTTTTTATTTTGTTTGGATTATATACATATTCTTATAAAAATATATATTATGTGAAAATTTTTATTATGGGGGCGTCCAGGGGCCTGGACGCCCCTAATATTATATTTTTTTTGATAATTTATTTTTTGGGGGCGTCCAGGGTCCTGGACGCCCCTATTTTGATTTTTTTATTTTTTATTTATTTTATTTTTGGGGGCGTCCAGGCGCCTGGACGCCCCTCTTTTTTTGATTTTTTTGAAAAAATAAAATTTGTGGGGGCGTCCAGGCGCCTGGACGCCCCAATAAAAGGCCATTCTATATATAGGGGGGGGGGGGTCTCCCCCCCTACTCACTTATACTGTTCATTCTGACCGTCCAGCCACTCCAAACGACCCATTCTTAGTCCCAATGGAGCCAGGAGGATCGAGCCAGGGTCCGGAGAAGCGGAAACGACTGGCTCGTCGTGCGAGGAGGTTGAGGGATGATGCCGAGGAGGCCGCAGCAGAGGAGATTGCTGCGGGGGAGGAGATGGAGGTGCCGCTTCTGGCCGCGGAGGCCGCTGCAGATGCTGGTGACGCGGGAGAGGATGATCACGACCCGGTAAGTACCTCGGAATTCTCACTTTGTGGTTCAATAGGCTAAGACGGGTGTGCGAGAGGCTGTGAGAGAAAGGCGGGTAGTGAGAGAAGGAGGCGTCCAGGAGCCTGGACGCCTCCACCTTTTCTTTTTATTTTTGATTATTTATTTATTTACAAAAAGTAATAGAAATATAATAATAATAAAAATAAGGAGGCGTCCTGGCCCTAGGACGCCCCCATTATAATATATATATTATTAATATATATTTTTTGTTTTGGTTTTGTTTTTTCTTTTTTCTAAAGAAATAAAATAAAGGGAAAAAAAGAGGAGGCGTCCAGGGGCCTGGACGCCTCCACAAGAAAATATAAATATTTTTTTTAAAAAAAAATAAAAATAAAAGAATAAGTAGTATATGTGCAGTGTTATTATTTTATGACTGTTCATGATGCTGATGTGTTCTTTGTTGGTTTTGTGGTTTGCAGGGCGTGATGGAGGGCCGGATCAGCTGGTCCTTGCTGGTGGCAGCATACCGTGGGCTGCCGGATTTCCAGAGGGCGCGTGTGGACGCCATGGGCTTTGGAGCTTTCCTTAGGATCGAGCCCTTCCGGCTCGACCTTCCTCTTATCCAGGCACTGAGGGAGCGGTGGCACGCACCGAGCCGGGCGTTTCTGATGCCCTGGGGGCACATGGTGCCGACGCTGGAGGACGTGGCTCGGATCACCGGGCTACGAGTTGACGGAGAGGCAGTCAGCGGGGTCACCTACCCCGACTACCGAGAGAGTGCCCTGGACCTGCTGTGGTTAGAGACGAGCGTGACTGATAGAGATAGCAGGGTAGTCGGTCGAGTGGAGATCATGGAGGCGCTCGGATTCGTCGACCCGCGCCAGCGGGTTAGCGAGACTGGAGCGGAGTTCTTGGCTCGACTAGAGGGGGATGCTCGTGCAGCTTTCACCCAGGATCCGAGCGAGAGGGAGCTGGTGGATCTAGACCTTCGGAGGTTTCTTTTCTTCTTCCTGGGCCGCCTTCTGCTGGGGACGAAGGGGGATGGCATCCACTGTCGATTCCTTGGGATCTTGGCGGATCTGGACAGAGTGGGACACTATGCGTGGGGGGCGGCTCTGCTTGCCCATTTGATTGCTGATCTCTCCCAGACTTCGGAGAAGGAGACGACAGTCAGCGGCTTCGCACCTTTCCTCCAGGTAAACATTTTATTTATGCATTCCCACAGTTAAATATGCAATTATTGTACTAATGATGTATGATGGATGCAGGTGTGGAGCTATTACTATTTCCCGATGGGGAGGGCTAGGCACGGGAACAGGAGGGCCGTGCCTCTGGCGCGGCGGTGGAGGCCGGTCGTGGTTGCAGCACCCCACGGCTACCAGCTGGCGTCGCTTCGTCGGGAGCTGAGCGAGTATCCCGGGGCCATGGTAAGATGCGTATGATTTTTTTGTGTTTATGCATGAGACTGAATGGTAACTAACATAATGTATGTATGGTGATGCAGGTGGTGTGGAGGCCCTACCTGGGCATGGGCGATGCTGGCCAGCCCTGGGTTGTAGCGGGTCTTCCTCGCTTCAGGCGGGACGTGTGGGTCCATTGCCTGAACGAGATTGAGCCGCTGCGGCTTAGACTGGTCATGAGGACGTTGGGGCTGGCCCAGGAGTGGGTTGACGTAGATGCGCCGGCCCGTATTGGGCGGAAGACCAAGGGGAAGGCGAAGATCGTGGACTGGCGTACGCGCTTCCCAGTACAGTACCAGGACTGGCAGCAGGGCGGGGTCCCAGTAGTGTCCCATGTACAGGACAGCACAGATTACATGAGTCGGTACCGAGCTGCGTACGGGGACCGCCTCTCCTTGGGTGGTATGGCAGGGGTAAGTGAAATGAAACTGCTCCACCTTTCTATATGTATATGCATGGGATACTAACTTATGTGTAATGCAGGATGCTCGTGATACCATGATCGCTGACCTGCGGGCCCAGTTGGCGGACGCCAGGCGACAGTTGGTGGCCATCCGACAGGAGTTGGAGATCCTGGTGAGTCTATGCAATGCATTTTTTGTGACCTGGATTTTTGATGCTTAGCCTTTGACTGACGTTTGCCCCGTGTTTCAGCGGGCCCACCAGACAGCGGCAGCCGGGATGGCTGGTGGAGCGGGTTCCAGTTCGCGGGGCCCTCCTCCGGAGGTTTCTGCCCTCCAGGAGCAGCTGGCGCACGCGGTGGCTCGGGCTGAGGAGGCCGAGCGTGACCGCGAGGCTCGAGTGAGTGTCTGCTTGGCCCTGACTCTCCTTCTGGTTGCTTTCCTTCTATCACTGTTCTCTTATGGTGCCATGCGTGCTTTGACAGGTGGCCGAGATTCGGGAGGCCCTGGCCCGTGCTGTTCGTGCTGAGCAGGAGCGCGACGCTTGGGTGGCGGAGCGTGACGCCCGGATTGCGGAGCTGGAGGAGGAGCGTCGACGGGAGGCTGAGGAGCTCCCTCGTGACGTGCTGGATCTGCGGATCGCCCTCGAGCTGTCGA